>SJXQ01003844.1:63868-90261 GCA_006408695.1 Aepyceros melampus | reverse complement strand
TGGACGCCCCACCCCCCACCCCCCAGCAGCCCACGAGGGTGCACATCCCGGCACCCACAGCCCTGGCCTGTGCCTCCTGCTTCCCAGCTACACCGCCATCACATCACATTGCCAGGTGTCCTGAAGCCTCACAGTAGCCTGGGGCAGGGCAGCTTAGGTAGGAAGTCTGAGGAGCTGGTCCGGCCCCACCTGCCCTCACCTGCCAGGTGCATGGTTCCGTCTCTCTCCTCTGGGTCTCCACTTACCCACCTATTGCAATAGCCTCCCAACTGTCTCCCTCCCTCCAGCACGTCCAGTGCACAGAACAGGGCCTGACTCCTTAGCAGGTGTCCAGCGACTATTTATTGAAGCCTAAAACACCGAAGTGTACTTTACAAAGAATAATGTGAACGTCATACTCACATTTCTGGACTTTGCCAGAGTTCACGTCAATGAAAAGTGAGAAGGAGAAGGTCAGAGGAGGAAGCACAGGTCCCCGAGCGGCAGAGCAGGCTTGTGGGTGGGGCCAGTAACTTGTGAGTGAGTGGAAGCCTGGAGCAGAGAATTAACTGTTTTAGAAGCAGGAAATGGGATCACAGCATCCTTTCAGGCACACTGATGGGACTGCTCTGACCTGGGAACCCAAGCCTCCTCCTGCAGAGAAGCACCCCCAGCTCTGCCCACCTTGGGGGCCCCTGCACCCCTGTCCCCTCTGCCCAGGGTTTCCTCTCCTTTTCCTGCTCTGCAGCTCCAGGTCCCAAGCACAGCCTTCAGCACAGCTGTATTTCATCATCTGTGCATTTACCTGCTCCTGTCCCTGGTGTAACTTTGCCGACAAAGGTCATCTAGTCAAAGTTGTGGTTTTTCCTGTAGTCATGTACAGATGTGAGAGTTGGATCATAAAGAAAGCTGAGCCTGAAGAATTGATGTTGGAGAAGACTCTTGAGAGTCCCTTGTACTGCAAGGAGATCAAACCAGTCAATCCTAAAGGAAATCAATCCTGAATACTCATTGGAAGGACTGATGCTGAAGCTGAAACTCCATACTTTGGCCACCTGATGAGAAGAACTGACTCACTGGAAAAGACCCTGATGCTGGGAAAGATAGAAGGCAGGAGAAGGGGATGACAGAGGATGAGATGGTTTGAGGGCATCACCGACTTGATGGACATGAGTTTGAGCAAGCTCTGGGAGTTGCCAATGGACAGGGAAGCCTGATGTGCTGCAGTCCATGGGGTTGCAAAGAGTCAGACATGACTGAGCGACTGAACTGAGCTGTCCCTGGTGGTATATCACAACCTCGAGGTGACAGGACAGGGACAGGGCTACTGCAGTCATGACTATGTCTCAGGTACAGGGTGGGCACACAGTGGACCTTGGTATGCTTTGTGAATTAATGGGGACGAGAATGACTTAATTCAACTTTGAGGCAGTGGTGAAGGAGAGGGAGCTACTTAGGGTTTCCAAGGGTTTTTCTGGGATAGAAAACTCCAGGGAGGAGCAGGCTGGGGTCGAGGGGGCAGGCAGTGAGCTCTGAGATCCCTGGCCAGGTCAGCAGGAGCAAGGCCTGCTGCAGCTTCCCCTTATCCCTCCACCTTGATGGCCTTTGGCCATGACCTCACACCTTGCCTTGCCCTGTGGTCTGGGGAATGGAGCAGATCTTCTTATGAGGGCACTAATACCATTCACAAGGGTTCCACCCTACTGACCTAATTACCTCCCAACAGCCCCACCTCCAATCATAACAATGGAGGTCTGAACATATAAATTTTATTGTTGTTCAGTTACTAAGTCATGTCCAGGTCTTGCAACCCATAGACTGCAGTAAGCCAAGATTCCCTATCCTTCACTATCTCCTGGAGTTTGCTCAAACTGATGTCCATTGAGTCGGTGATGCCATCCAACCGTCTCATCCTCTGTTGTCCCCTTCTCCTCCTGCCTTCAATCTTTCCCAGCATCAGGGTCTTTACCACTGAGTCAGCTCTTCACATCAGGTGGCCAAAGTATTGGAGCTTCAGCTTCAGCATCAGTCCTTCCAATGAATATTCAGGATTGATTTCCTTTAGATTGACTGGTTGAGGGGACAGAAACATTGAGGCCATGGCAATGACCATCCTCACTTTACAGATGAGAAGGTCAGAGAGTTGCAGGTAAAAGACAAAGCCACTGTCTGTGAGTGTGAGATGCCTGCCATTTTTCAGCATTGCTTATTGGTTAAGATGCTCTGAGCCCCCTCACTTGATGTAACATTTTTTCTCTGAAGCTTGGAAGGACACTCTTCAGGATCTAGAGTTGGGCAGCCTTGAGAGAAAGCTGCTCTGCCCTCTGCTGTGACATCCCTGGCTCAGAGCCCCTTGCCCAGGCACTCCCTTCTTCTCATCCACAATCATTCGCTGAGCCAATGCTGTAGACACCAGGCTGGAACAGCTGGCATCAGGCAATGGAGGAGCCATCTGCAGCCAGGGACAGAGGTGATCCATCACAGCTCCTCGATGCCTGACTTGGATGGGGGCAGGCTGCACAGAGGAAGGAGGAGGAGACAAAGAGGCCTCCGGATGTGGAGGTGGAAGCAGAATCGATCACAGACCCTTCCTTCTGTGCTCCCTTGGATATGGGGTAACAACCAGGCCTATCTTCTCATCCATCTCCAGTGATCTGCTCCGTGATACTTCTCTTGAAGATTCACTGGAGAATGGGTTTGGGTTCTAGACCCTCTGGCCTGCAGTGTGACCCTGTAAAAGTGCTGCTCCTTGGAGTGGTGGTGGTGGTAGGGGGGGTCTTTATTTCTCCATCTGCACAGTGAAGAATTTGGGGGCAGCTCAGGGGTTCGTAACCTTGGCTGTGCACTTGAATGTCCTGGGGTGGGATGGAAGTTTAAAAAAAGACAGAAACCTAGACTTCTTACCCAGAGATTCAGACTCTGTCAGGCTATATGATAGCATGACTATAAGCCAAGATTGGAGTCAGACAGTCTTGGGCTTGAATCTGCCTCTTCAGGCAATGGAGGAGCCATCTGCAGCCAGGGACAGAGGTGATCCATCACAGCTCCTCGATGCCTGACTTGGATGGGGGCAGGCTGCACAGAGGAAGGAGGAGGAGACAAAGAGGCCTCCGGATGTGGAGGTGGAAGCAGAATCGATCACAGACCCTTCCTTCTGTGCTCCCTTGGATATGGGGTAACAACCAGGCCTATCTTCTCATCCATCTCCAGTGATCTGCTCCGTGATATTTCTCTTGAAGATTCACTGGAGAATGGGTTTGGGTTCTAGACCCTCTGGCCTGCAGTGTGACCTTGGCTGTGCACTTGAATGTCCTGGGGTGGGATGGAAGTTTAAAAAAGACAGAAACCTAGACTTCTTACCCAGAGATTCAGACTCTGTCAGGCTATATGATAGCATGACTATAAGCCAAGATTGGAGTCAGACAGTCCTGGGCTTGAATCTGCCTCTCACTTGCTGTGTGACTGTGGGCAAGTATCTGCACTTCTGTGGGCTTCTCATCTGTGCAATGAGGATGGTCATTTTTATGGACTGAATGTTTGTATCCTTCCAAAATTTATATGTTGAAATCTATCCTCCAACGTGATGATATTTGGAGGTGGGGCCATTGGGAGGTAATTAGGCCCTGAGGGTGGAGCCCTCATGAATGGGATTAGTGTCCTCATAAGAAGACCAGAGAGCTAGCTCACGCTCTCTTCTCCATGTGAAGATACCACACAAAGGCAGCTGTCTGCAACCCAGAAGAGGGCTCTCAACAGAACATGGCCATGCTGGCACCCAGCCATGCTTGGACTTCCAGCCTCCAGAACTGCAAGAAGTAAATGTCTGTTGCTTATAAGCCACCCAGTCAGTGATATTTTGTTATAGCAGCTGAAGAGACTAAGAGAGTTGTGGGGCCTGGTGCACAGGTTGTGTGTGGAGATAATGGGACAACAAGCCCAGAGTGCTCACCAAGAGCTGGGCACACAGTGGGGCCTCTGACACTGCCAGCGATGGCCTTTGGGCCTCTGGCCATGGGACTCCCCTGAGCCTGAAGCCCCGCCTCCCTGCCCCTGCTCTTGGACTCCCTGTTCCTGAGTGTCTCCTCCCCTGGGGCCGCAGTGCCACTCCCTGTCCTTCCTTCTTGATCATTCTCCCTTTTTCTTTTCTCACTTAACAAACAGCTTCACTTAAAAAGCCATCTGGGAGGATGGATGGCACCAGGCACACTCTGCAGAATAAGTTTTCAGAGAGAAGAGCAGAGAAAATAAAGGCACAGCACATGACTCCAATCTCACTAGGCCCTTGGAGGAGACCTGCATTTCTGTGTTGGGCACCTCCTGCTATGCACCCCCTCTGCCCCTGCAAGCACGCAGCCTTCCCAACATGCTGGGCTCCATCTTCATTTGTCTTTCAGAAGTCCTGCCCTCAATGTCTCCAACCGATTCCCTCCCTCGGGTAAACTCCCCTCTCTTTCATGAAGGTGGGGGAGAGGCCACAGCGGAAGCTTTCCTAACCTGAGACTCTCCCCTTCTGTGTAAGCACCATCCCACCTCTCCCTCCCTACAGGAGTCCCACGTGACAGTTATCTTCATCTCAGTGCAGATTTGGGGCCAAGGGGTGGATGCCCTGAGAAGCAGAGATGTGTCCACAGCTGGGACTGATGGGTGTTGGGACTGATGGGTGGCCCTGGGAAGGGTAATGAGCTTCCATCACTGGAGGTATGCACAGAGGATGGGTGAGCACTTAGCCGAGAGGGTTTGAAGGAGGTGAACTAGCAAGAGGCTGGGGGCATGGGCTTTAGAAGCCAAGAGATCTAGGCTGAGTCTCGGTCATGTTGATTGCAAGGTGCCTGACCTTCAGCCATAACCTATACTCACCAAGCCTGGGTTTCTTCAGCTGGAAAATCAGGCAAATTTTCACATCCCAAGGGTTGTTATGGAGACAAAAGGACATAATGTGTGCAAAGCACTGAGCACAGAGTGTGGAGTATCATTACCAGGAGCGGGAACTGGCCAGGATTTTGACACTTGAGCAATTTAAGATTCAAAGCTAATGTGATATAAAAAACCGAAATCTCTTGAGATTCTATAGCTCAATTGCTCTAAGAAGATAAAACTCCATAAGATCCTCAGGCTTCAAGCCAGTGTGGTGGGGTTATTCTTCTCATCTAATGCTTGTAGGAACCTGAGGCTGTGTGATTCCCAGATTCACTCTGTATCCCCCAGTAGCACAGCCTGTCTCAGTACCAGGCAGGAGGTTTGAGGTCTGAGCCATCTCCAGGGGCCTCTTCCTTCTCTTCTCCCTTCTTCCCTCTTCCAGCCTTGTATCTTGATTACCACCAGCCCTATGACTTCTATTTCAGCCCCTTTCCCCAAATCCAGTAGCTTTATCTCAGATATACCAGGTCCCTCAGTTCCAGTCCCATGTTCTGTGTTTGCCATCTCCATACCTGTTCCTCACCCCACTTCATCTTCCGGCCAATGTTGAAAGTTGAACTTGATGAGTCTTGTTTGAGTCTCCCTCTACTCCCAGTGGAAATCAGCATCCTGCTTCTGAGTGTTTCCAGAGCACTTGGTCTAAACAAGTATCACAGCAGTTGTCTGTTTGACTTACTACTGTGGGGAGGAGACTTGTCCCCTGAGCCTGTGCTCAACCCACCTCTGGGGTCCCTCCGCAATCTCCCAGAGCACCTCCCACCTCTGTGACCCTCCTCACTCACTCCTGGTTCTTACACACTGGAGCCTGCTCTGGAATGAATTGTGCCCTCCACTCAGCTCATATATCGAAGCCCTAACTCCCAGTGGGATGCTGTCAGGAGGTGGGGCCTTTGAGAGATGATTAGATTTCATGAGGAGGAGCCCCTCCGATGGGACTGATGTCCTTTAAAGAAGATGCTGGAGAGCTAGCTCCATCTCTCCTCTAAGCAAGGACACAGTGAGAAGTCACTGTCTGCTGCCCAGAAGTGGGCTGCCACCAGAACCCTGCCATATTGGCACCCTGATCTCAGACTTCCAGCTTCCAGAACCGTGAGGAGATTCATTTCTGTTGGTTAAGCTCCCCAGTAGTCTGTAGCATTTTGTTCTGGCAGTCTGAACTGATGGAGACAGATTTTCGTACTGAGAAGAGGTACTTCATAACAAATACCTAAAACTGTGGCAGCAGCTTTGGACCTCGGTAATGGGGAGAAGCTAGAAGGGTATTGAGTGTGTGCTAGAAATATGGACATTAACAAGAATTCCAGTGAGGTCTTAGGAAGAAAGAGGAATGTGTTACTAGAAATTGGAGCAGAGGCAAAATGGCAAAGAACTTGGCTGAACTGTGTTCTGGTGTTTTGTGGAAGACAGAAGCCACAAGTGATGAAATCATGTATTCAGCTGAGGAAATTTCTAAGCAAAGTGTTGAAGGAGCAGCTTGGTGTCTCCTGATTGCTTTGAGTGAAATGAGAAAGAGGAGAGATGAATTGAGAGGGAATTGTTCGGCCAAAAGGAGCCAGAACTAAAGATTTGGAGTATTCTCAGCCTCGCCATATTTCAAAAAAAAAAAAAGAGAGATAGAGCGAGAGCGAGAAACTTATTCTGCAGAGAACACAAAATGTGTGGCTGAACAGTTCGATAAAGAGCTCATGGGTGTGACTTAGGGACTTAAACAGCCATCTCTGCAGAAGCTTGGCACGGAGGTGGGACCGCACCAGGGGAGACACTACCAGCTGCAATAAAGAGACAGAGAAGGTGAGATGGGATGAAGGAAGACTGTCAGATTTCTTGGATTCTATGGGACTGGCCCATAGAGCTATTCAGCTGTGAACAGTCACTACCTTTCAAGGAGGACCCCCAAAGGCAATTCAAGGATCATCAAGGCTGCCACTCCAGGTGCAGCCTGAGTGCACAGGCTCAAGAGGCAGGGTTGTTGCTTCTGCCTGGGTTTGAGTGGGACGGGACCCATGTGGAGAGCTTAGTGTCTGGAGCCCTGTCCAGCAAAGGAATGGGGCCACCCTACTGAGCCGGGGAGTGACGCTGCTACCCCAGTGAACCTAGAGGGCACATCATTGAACCAAAGAGCTCTTGACATCTGTCTTGCTGGGTTTTGGACTCTTGTGACCTGTCACGCTTTCCTTCTTTCCTGGTTCTGCCCTGTGGAATGGGAATGTCAAGTCTAGGCCTATCTCATCACTGTATTTTAGAAGCAATTATCTCTTCTTAATCCTAAAGGAAATCAACCCTGAATATTCATTGAAAGGACTGATGCTAAAGCTGAAGCTCCAATACTTTGGCCACCTGATGTGAAGAACTGACTCACTGGAAAAGACCCTGATGCTGGGAATGATTGAAGGCAAAAGGAGAAGGGGATGATAGAGGATGAGATGGTTTAATGGCACCACCGACTCAATGGACATGAATTTGAACAAACTTCTGGAGATAGTGAAAGACAGGGAGCCCTGTCATGCTGCAATCTATGGGGGTCACAAAGCATCGGACACAACTTAGCGACTGGACACCACCACCAAATCTCTTCTCACAGGTCACAGCTGGAGAGGAGTGTTCACAGCCTCAGGATGGATCATACCTCGAATCCCATCCACGTGTAATTTAGGCAATATTTAGATTAGGCTTTGGACGTTAGAGTTGTTGCTGGAAGGAGTTAAGAGGTTGAGAGCTGTTGGGATGGAATGAATGTGGTTTACATTCAAAGTGAAAGTGAAGCCACTCCTCTGACTCTTTGTGACCCTGTGGCCTACCAGGCCTCCATCCATGGAGTTTTCCAGGCAAGAGTACTGGAGTGGGTTGCCGTTTCCTTTCTCCAGGGAATTTTCCCCACCCAGGAATTGAACCCGGGTCTCCCGCATTGCAGGCAGATGCTTTACCATCTGAGCCACCAGGGAAGTCAAGAGTGGAAATCTCTGGGCTGAATTGTGCCCCCTCCACTTATAAGCTGATGTGATGTGATATATGATTATATAATGACATTTGGAGATGGGATCTTTGGGAGGTAATTCAGGTTAGATGAGATCATGAGGGTGGGGCCTTTACAATGGGATCAGTGCCTTTTAAGAAACACCAGACACCAGAATGAACGTTCTCTCCCTCTGCCTCATGACCACACAGCAAGCAGACAGAGTTCTGCAAGCCAAGAAGAGAGCTCTCATTAGCACCCCACCATGCTGGCATCCTGACCTCAGACATACCAGCCTCTGGGTCAGGAGAAAATTGATTGCTGCTGTTCAAACCCCCAGCTGCAGCGTTTTGCTGTGGCAGCCTGAGCTCAGACAGTGCCCGGCTCCCTGCATCACGCTCCTGTCTCCTTGCTCTCCCTCAGTGAGCTCAGCCCTGCCTGCTGGCCTTCTGCGGTGCATGTGCTAACAGGCCCCTCTCCGTGCTGTCACTGCCCCGCCCCTCAGCTGCCATCGGTATCAAGAGTCTCTGATGTACTGCATGCCCTCGTGCTGGACACATGGTGCTGAGTTAGATGGGGTGTCCCGCTCACTGGACCTTCTCCTCTGGGGTCTCCTGTGGCCTCTGTCCTCTGAGTGGCCCGCAACCTCCCCCCTTTGACATGTTCAAAGTCTCAGCCTTCATCTTCTCCTCAAACCTGGTCCTCCCCACTGTTCCCATCTCGGTGTTGCCCCTGAAGCCCCACCTGACCCACATCAGAAACAATGAGCGCATTTCTGACGCTCCTGACACCTCAGGGACCATTGAGTCCTGCCAAGTTTAACTCCTGTAACTTCCGGAGTCCCCAGTCCTTCACATCCACTGTCCCTGCCCCATCTCAGGCCCTGGGCATCTCTGAGCAGACCTCTCCCCGACCACACCACTGCCCACCGGGTCCCACATCTCCTCCACTGCTCCATCCTGTGACCCTGAGACGTGAGTAGGGGGCCCATCCTGGAGTCCCATTCTCTGGGGGGGACCTGTTCCTGCCTCCTCCAGCTGTGCCTCTCCCCTCAGGGATGAGGGGGGACAAGGGACAAGCTCCAGTCCCCCAACCCCAGAACTCCCTTCCTGATGGACCTGAACCTGCTTCCAGGGCCTGCGTGGCATTTGAACCCTCTTCCTGGGTCTGCTCCCTGGATGGTGACCTGCAAGGCCAGCATGCACCCCCTAAAGCCAGAGTGAACTGTGGGTGGGGAGGCGCAGACAGAGCCTGCAGGTTGGAGTGCTGCACACTATGTGTGAGACCACGGGCCAGCTGAGCCAAGGGAGGGAAGGTAAGGGCTGGCCCAGGTTGGGTCAGGAGTCAGGGGCCAGCTCTCTCTCCTCTCTATATTCCAGGACTTGGAAAATTTGTGGAGGTAAAAGGGAAATTTTTATTTGATTTGACAGTGTGGTAGTTGCTTTCTAACTTAGATATTTAGCCCAATGATCTGTGGGCCTCACCTGTTCTCCTGCCCCTGGCTACATATGTTGGGGGGGCCTGCACCTACACTCTGGCTGCCGGACAGTGATGGTCCTAAACTCAGGACAGGCACACTGATCCTCAGCCTAGTGTTCCTCATGGCCTTCACAGGTCTAGGGACGGGAAGAGGTTCCATGAACTGGGACCGAGCCTTGTGTGCCATGAAGACCGCAGGACAAGTGCTCAGCATCCACATGACATGTCTAACCCAGAATCCACCTGCTGGGGGAGGCAGAGGATGGCAGAGGTACCAGAGGCTTGGCTACTGTCGGGGGCTGTGCCTAAGAAGCATCCTCAGGGAGTCGGTGCTGATGCTGGGGGACTCTGTGTGCACTGCACCCTCAGGACCTCAGCTCGCCCATCCAGAAAAGGGGCAGGCTGAGCCCAAGGCCTCTGGGGACCTTTGTAAGCCCAGAGTCCTGGGTGTGCCCAGCCTGTGTTCAGTTCTGGCAGCGGTGGTCTCTGATCCCAACGACTCAGGCTCAGCCTTTGCTCCTCTCACCTCTGCTGGCAGGACCTGGGGGCAGATGCAGCTGTCTTAAGAGCTTGGGTGACCTGCTCCAGAGTCCCGAAATGGGGAGGGGGCAACTCCACCTGTGCAGTGGCAATGGTGATGGAACCCCACCTGGGCCCAGTGGACCCAACTCTAGAGGGTGGAGCCTGGCTGAAGACCTCTGCTTCAGGGCCTATCTTCCCCAGCCACCTGTTTCCATGGCAACCAGAGCCCTTTGGATGCAGCTGGGCCCCATCGTCACTCCACTCCACCCCTGAGGAGAGAAGGTGCCTTTATCCTGGGTGAGCAGCTGGGAGGCCATCACAGCTAGATCCCAGTGGGTGTCATGGGCTGTGAAATCCATGACCAGGTGAGGGGTGACTAGAATCCAGGCATCCTTCACCCCACTTGTTTCTGAAACAAATCAGGGATGCTGATGTTTCTGCTTTTTCTCAGCCTGTGAAGCTGAATGCACTGTCCTCCTCTGAGATGTCAGAGCAGGACTTCCAGGCAGGGCCCAGGTTTAAGCCTGTGCACCGGGGTCCCGGGAGGCTGGAGGGGTGGATGGGGCCTAGGAGGAAACCTCCCGGCAGGAGTTCTGATACCTGAGGTGGCAGCTGGCAGAGGCCTGGTCTTCCTCTCACCTCTGCTGGCAGGACCTGGGGGCAGATGCAGCTGTCTTAAGAGCTTGGGTGACCTGCTCCAGAGTCCCGAAATGGGGAGGGGGCAACTCCACCTGTGCAGTGGCAATGGTGATGGAACCCCACCTGGGCCCAGTGGACCCAACTCTAGAGGGTGGAGCCTGGCTGAAGACCTCTGCTTCAGGGCCTATCTTCCCCAGCCACCTGTTTCCATGGCAACCAGAGCCCTTTGGATGCAGCTGGGCCCCATCGTCACTCCACTCCACCCCTGAGGAGAGAAGGTGCCTTTATCCTGGGTGAGCAGCTGGGAGGCCATCACAGCTAGATCCCAGTGGGTGTCATGGGCTGTGAAATCCATGACCAGGTGAGGGGTGACTAGAATCCAGGCATCCTTCACCCCACTTGTTTCTGAAACAAATCAGGGATGCTGATGTTTCTGCTTTTTCTCAGCCTGTGAAGCTGAATGCACTGTCCTCCTCTGAGATGCCAGAGCAGGACTTCCAGGCAGGGCCCAGGTTTAAGCCTGTGCACCGGGGTCCCGGGAGGCTGGAGGGGTGGATGGGGCCTAGGAGGAAACCTCCCGGCAGGAGTTCTGATACCTGAGGTGGCAGCTGGCAGAGGCCTGGTCCTCCCTGGGCTCAGCCTATTTCCATTCTGGCTGACCCTGCCATGGTTCCTGCCCACTGGTTCCTACTGATCCCTCCAAGGGGGTGGTGGATCCTGACACAGTCCTGGTGAGGCTCCAGCTTTGAGGGCAGCAGACAGGTGTTCGAATCCAGTTTCCAGCCCCAGGCCTTGCACAAGTCTCTTTCCTGCCTTCCAGCCTCAGTTTTGTCATCTGTAAAGTGAGGATGATGAAGCCAGCTAGCAGGGCAGTCATGGTCTCAACAGGGTACCCAGGGACCCTGATCTGAGATCAGTTCTTTTGCAGAAACAAACTCTGCCTGTGGGCACCAGACCTGGGAGACGAGGTGCTTCGGTGACTAAGAAGGAGAGTCAGTGCATCTCAGGAGCGGCTGCCATGGACAGGGCTCCCACAATGCATCAGGCCCCGTGCTAAGAGCTGCCCAGCCTCACCCTCGGCACTCCCAGCATCCTTGTGTGCATGTGAGGATTCGGTGCTCAGAGAGGGCCAGTGCCTGTCTCCAAGATGCACAGGACGGGCAGAGGCAGGAACCAGCTCACACCCACCCCAAAGTCAGCCCCTCCGTAAGCGCCTGTGTGCACTGCTCCCAGTGCCTTCCTGGCTTAGCCTCTGTCATCCCCAGACCCCCACGCTGGCTGATGTTGGCTTTGGACTCAGAACGTGCCCCTTCCTCTGGACTGTCCATTTCCCTGTGGGTTGGTTCCCAGGCCGGCTCTCAGACCAGTGATGTCAGGACATCTGTACTGAGGGCTGTTGACATAGACCATTTTTAGACTCAGTGAAATGCTGCTTGAAAGCCAAGGGAACACCTGATGGAAAATAAGAGTGACTGCAGCTTTGGGAGCTAAAAAGGCAGCAGCAGGAGCGGCTGCGCCTTGCACTTGGGGGATGGGGCAGGGTCGGGGGAGGGAACAGGGCCAGCCTTTCACAGATGAAGAGGGGCCTCCCCAGGCAGGTGGGATTTGAAAGCCATCTGGGAGGTCCTTCCTGGCCTTGAACGGTGGCGAATGATGGGGCAAGGCCACCCGTGGGCTGTGGGACTCACACACTTTTAGCAGCAGGCCTCTCCTGTTCCCACTTTTACCTACAACCAGTGACACTGCTGATGCCACCACCCCTCTGCAGAGCTGTCCACAGCTACGCCCTTCATCGTTCCTGCCTCCCCTGCCTCCTCTTGCCCGCGTTCAGCCAGTGTCCTGGTCTATCACTGGGACCTGCTGTGTGAGCCTGGACGTCGGCAGGCCGCCCGCCGGCACAGCCTGTCTCACTCTGAAACCCACTGCTCCCTCAAGCCTGCTCTGTCCTCCCAATCTGCCCAACATCAGCGATGGAGCCAATTGCCCTCGATGCTCCCAGCTCAGCACCCCCATGACAAGCAGGCACTGAGCCCTCCTGGGGTCTCCACGTCCCAGCCCCTCTGGCCGCTCCAATCCCAGCTGCTCTGGCTTCTCCACTGACAGTCTCGACCTGTCGCTCATACTCCAGGGGCAGCACGGCCTCCTTTCTCCTCCCAGCTGTGGTCTTCTTCTATGTGGATGGAAGATCTTCCTAATTCAGACCCGTTACTTCCCTCCTCAGTGCCCTGGGTGATTCCTTGCCACGCTTAGGATCATACCAGTATTACACCCATAATGCCAATGCCCCTTGACATGACTTCTAAGGCTGTTCAGTCAGTCATTCAACAAACACCTATTGTATCATTGTTATGGGTGGCACACCTCTAGGGATGCTGCAATGATACCATAGCCACAGATTGCTGTCCTCATGAAGCTCACATTTCTAGGAGACAGATGAGAATCGGTTGGGATATGCATAGTATGTAACATGGAGATAGGCAGGAATTAAGGAGAACAATAAAGCAGGGCAGGAGGAAGTTAGGGGCTAGGGCTTGGAGACACAGTGCTGGGTAGGGAGGTCTCAGTAAGAAGGTACATTTGAATAGCAGCCTAGAAGGATATGAAGCGATGAGGCTTGTGGAGATCTGGGGAAGAGCATTCAGAAACAGCAAGTGCAAAGGCCCTGGGCTAAGAACAAACCTGGCATGTTCAAGGACCAGCTGGGAAGCACTTTCCCTTTCAGCCTGGTGGGGCCTCTGTGGTGGTTAACTTCCTGTGTCAACTGGTCTGGCCTAAGGGCTGCCCAAATAGGAGGTAAAACATTATTTCTGGGTGTCTGTGAGGGTGGTCTCTGGAGGAGACTAACATTTGAATCAGTAGACTTGACTCAGTCAATTACCCTCAGCATTAAGGGTAGGTATCACCTAATAATCTATTAAGGCTCAACTGGAGTAACAAGTCAGAGAAAGGAAAACTTCCACCTCTGCTAGAGCTGGGGCATCTGTCAGCGCGACTGGTTCTCCGGCCTTCAGACTGAAACTGGGACACCATCAACCCTTGATTCTCAGCCCAGATTTGGACTGGAACTACACCACCGGCTTTCCTGGGCCTCCAGCTTGCAGACGGCACATCTCGGGGCTTAGGGTCCTATGATCGTTGAGGCAATGCCTCTCTATTTCATGTCCTATTGATCCTGTTTTTCTGGAGCACCCTGACTCTGCAGCCTGTTTGTTCTGGCTCCCCTCCTGACACCATCCTCACCCTACACCCACCTCCCACTACGACCAAAACATGCCCCTGCCACTCACTCTGTGGCCTGCGCTGCCCCTTCTGTGGAGATGCTTTCCCATGCACTCCCTCACCCTCTTCATCCTACAAGCCCTCCCTGAAACTCCTCCACCCTCACCCACACAAGGCCACAGCTTTCTCTGTGTTCTCAGGTCTCCCTCTGTCGGGCAGGCCTTGGAACCTCCAAGTCACGGCTGTTCCTCAAGCATGCTGGGCACAATCTCACCCCAGGGCCTTTGCACATGCTGTATCTTCTCCAAGCATTTGCATGACTCATGTCCTCACTTCCTCCAGGTCCTTACTCGGATGTCACCTTCTGAGAGAGGTCCCCAAGTCCTCCACCCTTCTCCACCTCTTTCCGTTGCTCTCTTTTCCTTTACAGTGTATCTCATGACCTGGCAGGGATGACAGACTCTCTCACTGGTTATCCTTCGTCTCCCCAGCAGGCTGTGACTCCAAGGGGCAGTGATTTATCTAGCCTGTGATGTTCACAATTGTATACCTAGTGGCTAGAACAGTGCCTGCCCTCAGAGACTGATCTATTTGGGGAATGAAAAAAATGAACGAACAGAGGGTGTTGATCATATGGTGCCAGAAAAGCATATTTCTGCCCAGGACCCTTCTCCCCGTGTCCAGCCACTAAGTTGGGCCAAGATCCCAACTCTGTACTTCAGCACTAGCATAAGGCCAAGCGCATTAAAACATCAGCGAGTGTTTCTGCCCAAGTGAGGGAGCTGATGGATGGATGGACAGGGTGTCGCTGAGAGCCCAGGGTTTAAAAATAAACCGGCTCTCCGCTCTCCCATGTGTCATTTCTAACTTCCCATAAAAGCCCTTGGCAGAGCGGATTTCAGTCACTCGAGAGGGATATTCAGGTTCAAGAAATAGAAACTTATACGTAAATACTTGTAAATAAAAAAGCTTATAAACAAGTTAAATGAACCCAGTGGGCAGAGCCCCTTTCCTGCCCTGGGAAGGCTGACACAGTGCAAGGAAAGAGGATGGAGATTTGGGAGGTTTGTGTTTCTGCTGCGTGGTACCCGGGGCAGCTGAGGGCAGGGGCCTGGGAAGATCTAGGGTCTTCTGCTGGGGGTGCCCCAGAGCGAGTGGCCCCGTCCACAAGAGTTCTGGGCTGCCCCCCCCCCCACCTGCAGGGAGGGTGTGAGAAGTCTGCAGCCAGTGCCCCGGCCTTGTCCTGGCACCATGGGAGAGGGAGAACAAGGGGAAGCCTCCCACAATCTCCCTCCAGCTGAGGCCTCGCCTCGCGTGGCCCCCCACCCCCCGTCAGCTTCTTGGGGTGGGCGGGGGCTCTTTCTGCCATGCAGCCCTGGCCCTCAGCTGGGGTGCTCCTGGTGCAGAGGGGTGAGGATGCTCTCCTTGCTCCGTCTTCCCCATGGTCTTCTCTCCCCAGGAGGCACGCGTTGCCGTCCCCGGTGGAAGGGTGTCTCCGGCGGGGCTGTGCCCTGCTCTTCTCCGGCCACGCCTTTCTCCACGAGGCCAAACACACCACACGCCGAACTGGGCTCACCCGCTGGTTGCTCCTCATCCGTGTTATCACTCAGGAAATGGCAGCCACATTTCCCAGCTCCTCAGCCAGAAACCTGGGTGTCTTTTTCACGAATCCCTTGCCTCCATCCCCACCACCCCCAAGATGGGCTGGTTCACCCTCCAAAACACCTCCTGGAGCAGCCCTGTGTCCATCCCCTCCTCACTGCTCTAGTCCTGGCCATCATTGACTCCTGCCTGGACCTTCATCTCCTCCGTGGGCCCCCTGTTCCGGCTCCAGCCTCCACGAGGAGCCAGAGTTCAGTTCAGTTCAGTTCAGTTCAGTCGATCAGTCGTGTCTGACTCTTTGCGACCCCATGAATCGCAGCACGCCAGGCCTCCCTGTCCATCACCAACTCCCGGAGTTCACTCAGACTCACTTCCATCAAGTCAGTGATGCCATCCAGCCATCTCATCCTCGGTCGTCCCCTTCTCCTTCTGCCCCCAATCCCTCCCAGCATCAGAGTCTTTTCCAGTGAGTCAACTCTTCGCATAAGGTGGCCAAAGTACTGGAGTTTCAGCTTTAGCATCATTCCTTCCAAAGAAATCCCAGGGTTGATTTCCTTCAGAATGGACTGGTTGGATCTCCTTGCAGTCCAAGGGACTCTCAAGAGTCTTCTCCAGCACCACAGTTCAAAAGCATCAATTCTTCAGCGCTCAGCCTTCTTCACAGTCCAACTCTCACATCCATACATGACCACAGGAAAAACCATAGCCTTGACTAGACGGGTGGCGGAGGCGCCTGGCGCAGCAGTTAAGTGTGGCTGAGAGCTACCGAACGTCTGAGGTCAGGGGCAGCGGCCTAGAGTGCCAGGCTGCGACGGCACAGGAACGGCCGAGAGGAACTACCCCGCATCCAAGGTCGGTGGCGGCAGCCAGGAGGAGACACCCCGCATGCGAGGTCAGGGGCAGCGGCCGAGAGAAGCTACCCCGCGTCCGAGGTTAGTGGCAGCCGGGAGGAAAAACCTGGTGTCTGAGGTCAGGGCGGCGGCCTGGAGGAGCTACCCCGCGTTGGAGGCCAGTGGCGGCCTGGAGGAAACACCCCACGTCTGAGGTCGGTGGCGGCAGCCAGGAGGAGACACCCTGCATGAGAGGTCAGGGGTGGCAGCCGAGAGAAGCTACCCTGCGTCCGAGGTCAGTGGCAGCCGGGAGAAGCCACCTCGCCCCCGAGGCCAGGGGTGGCAGCTGGAAGGAGCCACCCACGCCCAAGGACAGGGCCGGCGGCCAGGAGGAGCAACCCGAGGAGTGGTGGCTGGGCAGGCACAGGAGGGCCTAGAGGAGCTATCCCATGTTGAAGGTCAGGAACAGTGGTGGTATACTCCTTGTCCAAGGTAAAGAGCAGCGGCTGTGCTTTGCTGGAGAGTCCACGCCCAAGGACAGGGCCGGCGGCCAGGAGGAGCAACCCGAGGAGTGGTGGCTGGGCAGGCACAGGAGGGCCTAGAGGAGCTATCCCATGTTGAAGGTCAGGAACAGTGGTGGTATACTCCTTGTCCAAGGTAAAGAGCAGCGGCTGTGCTTTGCTGGAGAGGCCGTGAAGAGATACCCCACGCCCAGGGTAAGAGAAACCCAAGTAAGATGGTAGGTGTTGCAAGAGGGCATCAGAGGGCAGACACACTGAAACCATACTCACAGAAAACTAGTCAATCTAATCACACTAGGACCACAGTTCAGTTCAGTTCAGTTCAGTCGCTCAGTCGTGTCCGACTCTTTGTGACCCCATGAATTAGATTTCATCAAACCTGTTGCCTCTCGTCTGGGGAGAACTGACCCAGCAGCTGCCATTCACAGCACTTCCATGACTTCAGAAGCAATGCACTGCTCTTCCAGCACTTTTTGCTGAATGTTTTTTCTCTCTCAAATATCCAGTTATGTAGGGACCCACCGCTTTTCCCTTTGCTGAATTCAGCTGGAATTCCTCATAGCAGGGTGAAGGGAAATTCCATGAGGAAGATACGCAGGAGGCACCGGGGCTCTTCCTGCTGGTCTCCACCGGCCTCCTCTCCTGGGAGGCCCTCCAGGCCACCCTCTCTGGGGTCCGTGTGGGAAGGGATGGTCAGGCGGGACTTTGGGTGCCCAATTAATGGCTGTTCGTGAAATTTTACTCAACTTGGTAACTTGTCAAATAACCCTGCTGCTGCTAAGTCGCTTCAGTCGTGTCTGACTCTCTGACTCCTCCCCATAGACGGCAGCCCACCAGGCTCCCGCGCCATTTTATTTTATTTTATTTTTTTGGCCTGCGCAGTGTGAGGGATCTTAGTCGCCCTTCCAGGAGAGGACCCAGCAGGGAGTGAAAGCTAGAGCCCAAACCACTGGACCCCCTGGGAACATCCAGAGCTCCAATTTTAAACAGGACACGGCTGTGATTTTTTCTCAAACGGCAGAATATTCCAGAGTGTACATCTTGGACGTGCACGGTACAGACTAAACACCTGTGTGCCCGCCACGCAGTTCAAGGAAAAGGAAGTTGTCAAACTTTGAAAACCGTCAGTCCACCGAAGGGAGGAACCACGGTCATGAATTTGGTGCCAATCACTCGCTATTTTTTTTGTTTCTTTTTCCAGCAAAGTCTGTAACAGAAATCAAACACAGACACTTTTCACTTTCATGCACTGGAGAAGGAAATGGCAACCCACCCCAGCGTTCTTGCCTGGAGCGTCCCAGGGACGGGGGTAACCCTAGCGGGCTGCCGTCTATGGGGTCGCACAGAGCCGGACACGACTGAAGCGAAACACTCGGGCATAGACACACACCAAGGAGCTGAAACCCGCGGCTCCGCTCTGGCAGTGACGCCGCACGCCCGCCCGCCGCTGCGCCCCCTAGCGCTGACACCCGGGCGCCGCGTGAAGACAGCCTTCCCGAGCGGAAGCCCGCCCACTGCCTGATTTGCATACCACCGCGCACAGCACACCGTACCAGTTAAAATTATAAAACTTCACATTTTCTTTTACCTATGTGTTCTGAAGTTAGACCCTTGTTTACAGAGTAATCTAGAAATTTTTGTTCAGCCAGTGGCTCTCGGTGTTAGCTAGTCACTCTGACTGAACTAGGAGTTTCTGTTACCCGAGCTGTGACTTACAAAGCCGTAGGTTATACTCTGGTTTCTCTTCAGATCGTATAAATCTTTCGCCTTTTACTAAAGATTTCCGTGGAGAGGAACAATTCTGAGTTTTAAACTAATTTTTTGAGGCCTTGTTTCGGCAAGGCTACTTAATAGTAGTTAACAATAGACTTGCAGTATTTGAATACAATGGTGGCTGAGAACTGGGTTTGGTTTCTGGGTGGGGAAGATTCTCTGAAGAAAATGGCAATCTACTCTGATATGTTATCTTTAGTTTACTCAGTTTCCTTTGTTGATAAATCAGGTGGCTAAATTGTGGGAATTTCACTTTCAGCACCAGTCCTTCCTTATGAAATATCAGAACTAATTTTCTGTAAAATGGACTGGTTAGATTTTCTTATTAAGAGACTCTCAAGAGTCTTTCCCAACACATTAGTTAAAGGCATCAGTTTTTCAGTGCTCAGCTTTCCATGATTCTTGGGAAAAGCATGTGTTTGACTAGATGAACCTTTGTTGGCAAGGTTAGTGTCTCTGCTTTGTAATATGTTGTCTAGGTTGGTTATATTTTTTCTTCCAAGGAGTGAGGGTCTTTTAATTTCATGGCTGCAGTTATCATCTCAGTGATTTTGGAGCCCCCTCCAAATTCTTGGACTACTTCCCCATATCTAACTCAATGAAACCAAGCCATGCCTGCGGGGCAACCCAAGATGGGCGGGTCATGGTGGAGAGGTCTGACAAGGAGCCAGAAGAGCTTCTTAAATCCCCAAACTGATCAGGCCCCTCCCTTGCTTCAAACCCTTGTGATGCTCAGGGAACCTTGAGTTATTCCCACCCTGCCATCAAGGCCGGTGAGCCCTGCAGGGTCTGGCTGCTCTCTCCTTCCCCTCATGCTGCCTCCTCATCACCTCTGCCCCGTGCCCTTTCTTCTCCCCTCTGACACCCTCCTTCCCACCCCAGGGCCTTTGCACATGCTGGGCCTCCACGCTCTGTAGATTACCCTGTCCCCACCTCCACTCTTCAGGTAACCAGCTTCTTCAGGTCTCAACTGAACTGTCAGCTCCTAAGACTCTCATCTAAGTTAGTCCCCTGCACGACCCTCCCACATTGCCTCATGTACATAGCGTGCTTGACCTTGTCCCAAGGTGCAGCTGTCTGTGTGACTTTTCCTTGAAGGGCATGTCCCCCTGCTAACGGTGAGCCCCAGGAGTTGAGGCACCCTGACTGGTGTGTCTCTTTGTCATTACTGCAGCCAATATGAACTCCTATCACTTGGCAGGTGCTCAGCAAATGACCTGGATAATGGGACGCTAAGAAAGGAAAGGGCATAAGAAATAAGTATCCTGTGTTCCTTACAAGAACAGAAATAACTTAAAGTGCTGTTAATTGTTGTGTGGAGGGAGGTGGACTTTTTACTTTATTCTTTTTTGTAACTCACACTGCTTAATCAGAGCTGGTAATTACAACTCTTGTTTCTGGTTTGTGCCTCCTCGACTTGGGCCCTGAGGGCAGGAACCATTTCATATTTAAGCAGAATTAGTTCTGCGATGCTTTCATGGGAGCTGGAGTGTACTGGAGTGTGGAGTGTAATTCTCAGTGATGCTAATTAGATCATGGAAACAGCCTGGCCTCGGGGCAGGGCTTCTGAGGGTGGAGGGGAAGGGTCTCCCTCTAATAAGCGTTGAGAAGTCAGCCCCACCTGCTCTATGAATCCCCTCACAAGTCCCCAAGCCCTGGCTCCCAGGGGAAAAGAGGTCATAGTCCTTTCCAGGATTCCTCTTAGGCCTCCCCTGTGGGGCAGGACAGCAGTCGATACCCAGGGCAAAGGGGCTTCCTGCCACCCTCCTCCCACGTCTATCTCAGGGGCTTCCTGGAACCTCTGTTAGGTGTCTGGTGGGACTGTGAGGTCAGGCTGGGCTGCTTCTAAACACACAGCTTCCTCCTCGTTCCTGCAGAGGATGGGATGGGATCTTCCCAGGACACAACTGCTAAGTCAGGAGGTCAGTGCCACCATGAGGCCCTGCCACTCTCAACCACTCGCTTCCCAACTTCCTGCCAATCTCTCTCCATGCCCCTCTCTTTCTTTTCCACAGCTCTCCTGCTGACTCTGTGGCTCATCCATCTCAGTCCACTTGGCTGAGTTTTCCTCCGTCTCACCTCACATTGGACCAATTGACCCACTGTGACAGGTGTTCCTCGCAGACTGGGTCTCACTCTCACCACTGTCT
Organism: Aepyceros melampus; assembly: GCA_006408695.1. Lineage (NCBI taxonomy): Eukaryota > Metazoa > Chordata > Mammalia > Artiodactyla > Bovidae > Aepyceros > Aepyceros melampus. Next base: position 69,677 of record SJXQ01003844.1, on the reverse strand, counting down.
ACCTTCTTGGGACAGTCTTACCCACGATGGGGCATCAGCCACCACCTCCAACGCTAAGGATCCCAGCCCTCCGTCTCCAGGGTAGTAGACAAGGATATGGGACTGGCTCTGCCCCTGGTGGCTCAGATGATAAAAGCTTCTGCTTGCAACACAGGAGACCCAGGTTCCATCCCTGGGCTGGGAAGATCCCTTGGAGAAGGAAATGGCAACCAACTCCTGTATTCTTGCCTGGAAAATTCCATGGATAGAGGAGCCTGGTGTAGGCTACAGTCCACGGGGTCGCAAAGACTTGGACACGACAGAGCGACTTCGCTTTCGCTTTGTGTCACTCACACACAGCAGGTTGCTTCACCTCCCTGAGCCTGGGTTTTCTCACCTATTGAAGGGGGAAGATGACATCTTCCTCACTTAAAGGTCCTCTGTGATCAAATAGGTCAGGACTGACCAAAGGCCCAGGTCACAGTAGGTGCCCCCCACACACTATCTATCTCTTTTCTGCCTTTGAGATTTCCCTGAGCCAGTATTCCTTCATGGAACCTTCAGCTGATCCTTTTGTGGGTCCCCCAGAGGAAGGAAGGGAGGGGCTCTTTCAGGTGGGGAGGGCAGGGGAGATCTTTCCAAGGAGGTGACACTTGATCAGAGATATGGCAAAGTCAGGGAGTGAAGCCCAGGAATATCTGTGCAAACAGCCTTAACAGCGGTGCAAAGGCCCTGTGGTGGGCATGTATTTGGAATGTCCCAGGAGTGTCCAGTAGCCAGTGTGTCTGGAATGGAGTAAGTGATGAGGAGCATGGTGGGAAACGGGGGTGGAGAGGTGGGTGGGTCCAGGCCCAGAAGGGTCTGGTGGACACTCACAGGTGGGGATGTGATGGTGGGAAATGTCATTCCCTCAAGGGTCAGCAGGGATCCTATGTGACCATAATGTGACATCAGGACTTCCAATCCAAGTCTAACCAGCCGAGCTGCTGCTGGAACGTCCATCTCCCTGCAGAGGGTGTGGAGACTGCCCAGAGTTGCCCTCTCTGCAGTCCATACTCTTTCCTCCCCACCATCCCGACTGGCTGGGAGAGAGGATGAAGGACACCGTTGCTGGGAGAGGAGCATCAGAGGACCCATCTGTGCCAGCCCCACCCCCAGGCCTATGCTGGCGATGTGATGTGTGGAGACCAGAGCGAGGGTCACAGGCTGATGCTCACTCCACACCTGTCTCACAATAGAGTCTTGGGAACATTGCATTCTGGTAAAATCTTTTGGGAAGAAAAAGCTTGGTGCTCTGTGGAAGAGTCCCTGAGACGCAGCGTGGGAAATGTCCAGGGGAGGACGGGACCGGAGAGAGCCCATCACAACCTACAGACTATCCTGCCTGCTCTTTCTGCTTGTTGGCTCTGCTGAAACCACCATCCTTCCCTCCCTCCTTAATCTCTCCCTCCTCCTCCTCCAGCTTCTCTTTTTCTCCTTTCCTCCTTCTCTTTATCCTTTCTTGCAACAAACAGTAACTGATTTTTCTCTGTGTGTGACCCTGGGGTGTGACATCTGGCCTCAGTGGGATCCCAGACAGACGATAATTCCAGCATCCTCTCACTGGCGATGTGATGCTGCAGAGGGGCCAAGGAGATGCAGGTTCTGCCTGGGTGGGGAGGAGATGGGAGAGGGGAGCATTTTCTCCACGAGCCTCTCTGTTCTGGGCAAAATGCCAGGGCCTAAGAGCCCTTAAGGGCCGGGAGCATGTTTAAGGCCCAGGAAAACAATTTATTTGGCTTCAAAATATAAAGGGAAGGCAGCAAAGTTGAAACTGATAAATGCTTAATCAAATATCTACAAAGCATAATATTTTCAACTACTCACCTTTTCCTCCAACTTAGCTTCTGCATAGTTACATATAATTTGTATTTAGTAGGGGATGTGGGGGCATTTTGAGATGTTTGATCTGATAGGGGAAGGAGTTTCTAAAAGGGAGTGTCTGGGTTTGGGAGAGTCATAAAATCCATGTGTATGTGTGTGTGTGTGTGTAGGGTGGGAAGCAGGGACACAGGTGGTGGAGAGTGGAGACTTTGCAGAGGAGAAGGCATGTGGCTGGAAGAGTGAGGGTCTTTTAACCAGCATTCTTGGGCAGGGGACCGCATGCACACAGGAGCAGGCCTGGCGGAGCCTGGGGAATCTAAGCCAACAGTCCCTGCTGTATGAGGTGGGGTGGGGGCAGGGATGGGACAGCTTGGGTACAGGTGTTATTTTACTCCTGAAGCCTCTCTGCATCCTCACACCTGCTTCCCCATCATTAAAGACCAGCTCTGCCTTCATCTTCACAGAGGCCAGACCAGCATGGAGGTTCAAAGCCTGGCTTGGTCTTTCCACCAACTGCTCTGGCCTGGTCCTATGGACCTCACTTCTGCTCATGGGGTGTCCTCCTTGGTTTTGTTGTGTGTGTGTTCTCAGTGGTGTCCAATTCTTTGTGATCCCATGGACTGTAGCCCACCAGGCTCCTCTGTCAGGCAAGAATACTGGAGTGGGTTGCCATGCCCTCCTCCAGGGGATCTTCTTGACCTAGAGACCAAACCCTCATCTCTTGTATCTTCTGCATTGGCAGGTGGATTCTTTACCATTGTGCCATGTGGGAAGCTTGGTTTAGTCATGAGGAAGCAAAATGTGGAGGATAGGGAGAGAAAAAAGTACCACAGAGACACACAGCAGACTCCAAACTCTCTTCTTGGGTCACTTCTGGAAACAAGTCCATTTGCTCTTCTTTTCCCCGGCCCTGTAGCTCAGGCGGTAAAGAATCCACCTGCAATGTGGGAGACTTGTGTTCGATCCCTAGGTTGGGAAGATCCCCTGGAGGAGGGCATGGCAATCCACTTCAGCATTCTTGCCTGGAGAATCCCCGTGGATGGAGGAACATGGCAGACTGCAGTGCATGGGTTTGCAAAGAGTCGGACACGACTGAGCGACTAAGTACACAGCACAATCCCCAGCTCAGTGTTTCAATGGAGTCTTCCCTCGTGTCCATTTAAGGGAAAGTCGTGCTGCCGCAAGCCCATTTGAGGATGACACCCAATCTCTGTCCAGCCAGAGAAAACCTCTAGCTGCTGAAGGGATCCTGAAGACACCTGTCTTCCTGGGCCCTTAGATGGAAACTTGGGGTTTCCTGGGCCTGGAACTTTCTGGCAGTGAATCCCACCTTCACGATAAACCTGCCAGTGCCACCAGCAGCCACCAGGGGCAGCAGTGGGCTGTGGTTCCGCTTGCTTCTCCAGAAATGCTGAAGCTTGCTGCGGTCAAGAGGGGCAACTACCTTGGTGGAGGGTGGCAGGTGGGGAGGGGTCGCCTCAAACTTGCCCCTCCAACCAACTTGCTCCCAGATGAAGCAAGAACCCGTCATTAACAAATTGGGGCTTTAGGTTAAATGCTGTCTTCTCCTGGCTCCATGGGTTTTCTTCCAAAATGTGAATTCTCTCCGACCTCTGGGGAAGTGAGTGGCTGCTCTCTTTTTGGAAGGCAGAATCTCAGAGCCTCTATGTTGGAAGCTGGAGGGTGGGGTGGGCAGGGTTGCTGTGAAAGTAGAGAAAGTGGACACTGGAGGCAGGGTGCACCACCACTTCAGGGCTGAGCAACATCAGACAGGTGATTTCTGGGCCACTTTCCAACCTCATCTGTCTCATGAGTTGCATAAAAATGAGCTCAGTCACTACAAGTAAAGTGTTAAGAGATAGTGCCTGGCAGACAGAAAGCTCACAATAGGTGTTAGCAACTATAATAATAACCATGTTAGTTTTTAGTCATGTCTGACTCTTTCGACGGCATGGACTATAGCCTGCCAGGCTCCTTTGGCTGTGGAATTCCCCAGGCAAGAATACTGGATTGGGTTGCCATTTCCTTCTCCAGAGGATCTTCCCGACCCAGGGATTAAACCTGGGTCTCCCGCATTGCAGGCTGGTTCTTCACCGTCTCAGCCACCAGGGAAGCCCCTATAATAATAACAGTAATTATGATAATTGTGTTATTGTTAGTTTATATTACATCAGTAGTGCCTGCAGGTGCAGGGCGAGCAGGAAACCCTCAAAGCCCTTTCTGGTGTGGTCTCTCCATCCAAACTAATACCCCCTGCGCCCCGCTGCTCCCCTAAGTATTTTCAATTACTCCCCATATTTTCTGACCTCTGTTCCTTTGGACATGCCATTCCCCCTGCCTGAAAGACTCTTCAATCATCTTTTCCAGGCCAACTCTTACTCCACCTGGATGAATCAGCTCAGATGCCACCTCCTCTGTGAAGCCAGCTTAGGGCTCCCCTCTCCCACCCTTCTGGGAAGACCCTTGGGTTGCCAGCACCTTCTCTAGGCTCCTTCAGTAACTGACACATTCCAGAGCCTACCTCCAGGCACCCAATACCAGCATGTTCCTTACATTCACCAACACAGGGATTTCCTCTGCTGTCTTTCCATCTCTGTGTTTCTGGTCCTAGAACTCCATTTGGCACAGCTTGGGTGTCCACGAGCAATTATTGAACAAAAAAGAAGCGCACAGTGCCAGGGTCTCCTGGGTCCCCAGTGAATCACTCCCACTCACCCTGTGCAAGCCTCGAGTTCCCCATCTGCCAACAAAGGTCCATCTTAGTCAAAGCTTTGGTTTTTCCAGTAGTCTTGTATGGATGTGAGAGTTGGACTATAAAGAAAGCTGAGCACCCAAGAATTGATGCTTTTGGACTGTGGTGTTGGAGAAGACTCCTGAGAGTCCCTTGGACAACAAGGAGATCCAACCAGTCCATCCTAGAGATCAGTCCTGAATATTCTTTGGAAGACTGATGCTGAAGCTGAAGCTCCGATACTTTGGCCCCCTGATGGGAAAAGCTGACTCATTTGAAAAGACCCTGATGTTGGGAAAGACTGAGGGCAGGAGGAGAAGGGGACGATAGAGGATGAGACGGTTGGATGGCATCACCGACTCAATGGACATGAGTTTGAGTAAGCTCCGGGAGTTGGTGATGGACAGGGAAGCCTGGTGTGTTGCAGTCCATGGGGGTAGCCAAGAGTCGGACACGACTGCATGACTGAACTGAGCTGAGCCCCTGTGGGGCCCTCCCTCCCAGGAGAGCAGAGAACACTGGTATCCTCAAGCTGGCGGCACTCCGGGGCACGGGCTGTGAAAGGGGAAGGAATTCTGCTTCCAGAATTAGTTCTGGCGTCTGGTCTTTGGGGAGAAGAGCTTGCCTGGTAATTAAGGTTGTTAGGGGAGACAGAGGCGGCGCTGGTATTGATGCCGGGGTCGACCCAGAGCAGCCAGACCCAAGGCTGCGGGCGGCGGAAAGGGGCACTGGGACCGGGCCAGGTGGGCGGGCACCTCCGTGTCTTCTCCAGGAGGCAGAGAGGGACCGCGGCTTCCTGGTGTGGGAGACCCCGCGGCGGTCCCGGCTCTGACCTGAAGGTGGCGCTGCCGATCCTCGCAAGGGGAGCTCAGCCAGGATGAGCGGATGGGGAAAGCGGGGCGGAGGAAGGAGGAGAGGAAAAGAGACGGGAGAAGCGGGGATGGAAAGCGGACTGGAGGAGAGGACAGAGAGAGAGAGAGAGAAGCAGGGCGATCAGAGGAGGGAGGAGGAAAAAAGCTAGGGCGGGAAGGGGAGGAGGGGGAGAAGGAGGCTTCTTCCCATCCAGGGCTTGGAGAAGCCGGTATCCTCTTGGAATCCGCCCCCCACCCCAGTGCCTACAGAGCGGTCCCTTCCTCCCTGACCCCCTCCCCATCCCTTCGTGGCTCCCAGGGCCCTCAGGGTGAAGCCCAGACTGCACAGCCCAGCCCCATCCTCTGAGATCTGACCTCAGAGGAG
>SJXQ01003844.1:46776-63721 GCA_006408695.1 Aepyceros melampus | reverse complement strand
TCAGCATGGGCACCACCTCCTCCCAGAACTCCTCCCTGATTTTGGTCCAGGGTCAGAATCCTCCCCGGGGCTCCCCGTCCCATGCAGCCTCTCCCCCTATCTCAGCACTGATCACTCTGGGTCGTGATGGATTCATCTGTTTCCTTAGCCAGACCAGGAGCTTCCCCAAGGGCAGGGGCATGGCCTCGGCCCCCTCAGTGTCCCCTTTGTGGCCAGCCTGGAGGCTGAACACGCACAGGTGGGCCACAGGCTATGCCAGTGGGATGAGTGAATAATCAGATGAAGGGGTGAGTGCAGGAGAAAAGGCGGAGAGAGACATGGAGAGAGAAAACAAACCGGGGAAGAGATGGGCTAGGAGAGAGAGCGCTGAGCAGGGCACCCTGGCCCCCAGACGTGAAGGGGGCTTTCTTCTCTGAAGTCAGCCAGCTGCCTGGCTCTGGACCCCCCTGAACATCCAGCAGTTCTTCCTTATTTTGGTAGAGGTAATAGTAACAGGTAACAGAACACGCTCAGCTGCAGGGAAAGGGTCTCTCAGGTGCTCAAGGCAAAGCAAACAGCCAGAACTACTGCGGTACCTGAACCCAGACCAGGGATGGGCACCATCGAGAAGGCACCTCACTCTCCATCTCTCTCCATGGGACTTCATCCTCCACCCTTCTCAGTGTCCTGCACGTTTGGACTTTGTTCATCATCGCTCAAACAACCAGCAGACCCAAATAGCTCCTTTTAGTCTCAGTCTCACATTTATGGAGGAGATACTGCCCAGCTGGGGCAGGGGTCTGCCCTGATCCTGTCCCCATGAGGTTGCGTGGAACAGGTTGGTGTCAGAGGGCACGAACAGGGCTGTTGGGGGCAGTACAAAGCACACGAGGACAGGGGGGCAGGGAATGCCAGGGGCAGCCTCACCAAGGTTCATGGGTGCAGGGTCTGCTCCTTGTCAGGCGCTCTGAGGGGTTGTTTCAAGTCTTGGTCAAACACCACCTGACCAGCCCTTGCATTCCCGTTTTACAGATGGGCGGCTCACTGCCCGTGCTCTTTCCATTCCCTGAGCTTCCAGGCTCTGCTCCTTCCTCTGCCACCATCCTATTGGGTTTCTTTGGTCCAGCCTCTTTCTTCTTGGGACCTCAGTTTTCTCTGATAAACCAAGGAGACAGAGCCACAAGGTCCCTTTCAGCCCTGACCCTTGGAGGGGGGGGGGTCCCTTTGCTCCACTTGGAGGCAGCCAGTGACCTCAGCTATGCTGGTGATCCATGCCCTTCTCTCCCAATGATTCGTTTGTTGTTCGGGGCCCTTGGAGAACCCCTGGGTAAATATTAATAATGCAGTTCTGTCTTCATGTCTGAGAGAGAGGATGAATCATTTCCTGCTTGCCTCCTGGGCTCAGGATTGTAGCTGAAAATATGCTGGCTCTTTGGAGCAGCTGTAAAGAGATCTGGGTTGATGGGGTCTTGTAGCTGAGGCAGAGCCATGAAATAGCTGCCCCTGCTGGCTGCCTCGAGGCCTGACCCCTACTGTCCCAAAGGCCTGTCTGCACGGGAAGGCTTAGCGCCCAGGCTGGATCCTGCGGCATCCTTGCTGTCCAGAGGAGGCTCACTCTGCCTCCTCTGCATGTGTCTACACAGCAGGGCTGGGGAGGCAGGCTTACAGACAGCGTGGTTCTCACCCCACTGAACCCTCCAAGTGCTCGTCTTCCCTGAACCCGTGCTGGCCACATGAGGTGCAGCTCTGTGCCCCTATCCCGAGTATATTCTTCACGGGCAGGGCCCCCCAGGTTACAGTCAATGCCCCCAGAATTGGCTCAAGCCTCATCCTCTGAGAGCATCTGTCCAGCTCATGGTGACCCCCCTGCCCTGCCCTCTTCACCTACAGGGTTTTTTCCAGGTTATTTACAGCTGCTGATTGACCTGCCTCCTCTAGTGAGACCCGAACAAACAGGCAGAAAACCCATCCAAGGTGGACCAGGTAGATTCTCTCTCTGAAAAATCTGGGGTGGGAACTGAGGAAATCTGTCTCCGTCTTGGATGTTCTCACAAATGGAGGTGTTTGCACTCTGGCGCTGTGGTGACCAGCTTCCATCTGGAAGGGGCAGCAAGAGAGAGTGCTGGCCCCTCCTTGGAGCTGTCTCCTTCTGAGGTTGTGCTGCCTCCTCGTCCTTGGGTTCTAGGAGATGTCATGGTGTCACTGTTAGAGCCACCCCCCTTGTCTGGTTAAGCCAGTATGGGCTGATCCTTCTACACACTACCAGAATCCTGCCAATCCAGGCACACCCTCCGTGTGCCAGGCAGTGCTTAGCTGTTTGACCTTATTATGTCACTTAGCCCTCTTATTACATCGGCCAGGTGGGCATCTCTGACCTCCCATTTTGCAGGAAAATGACAGGGAGGGAGCTTAGACCACAGGTCTAGTCACCAGTCTGATTTTCCCACAGCCCTGGGTGCCTCTTCTCCCACCAGACCTTGTATGATACAAAGGGATTGTGAGCCAGGGGTCCAGAGGGACTTACCGGGGCCACTCCTTCCAGAACCCACTAACTCAGGGCCTGGGAGAGTGCTCACCAGGGAGCTGGGAGCTCAGTGTGTTCCCAGGACAGCCCTGCACTGAACCATCCTGAAGCTAGGAGGCAGGTGAGCTGAGGGGGGCCCTCTGCCCATAGCTCTCTGAACAGGCCAGGGCTCCTGCAGTTGACTCTCTGCTCGGAGTCATTTGACTCGTGGGGGTAATTGACAACTCAGAGTCACCATTAGTCTCAGGCCCACAGATGATTGCCGGGTGACTGCAGCCCCTGCCCAGGGCAGGGACCCAAGTGACCTTCCATTTTGATCTTTTAGCTGGGCTAGTGGGTTATTTACAGGGCCAGGGCACCCACGCAGATCTGACATCCCCTCCCTGTTGGTTCTCCAGCTCCCGAGAGTAATTGGCCACCTACTGCTGCCCTCAGGGGAGGGTGACCCCAGCACTTGGAGAGAAAGTTATTTATAGTGAGGGGCACAGAGGGCAGGGGGTCCCTGCAGCCTGTCCTGCTGACATCATTAGACCACGAGCAGCATTGATCTCCACATGTCCAAAAACTGCCTTGAAAGTCAAGGGCAGAAGCAAACGAGGACCCTGGAGACCATTGTCCCCAGCCCCTTCATTAAGCTGCTGAGGGAATGGCATTCCAGGGAGGGTAGGGATGAGGTGGAGTCACATGCTGAGGCTGAGACCCAGACAGCGTGTTATTAAGTGGATAGAAGATTCCATAGAAATCACAGGCCAGACAAGATCCGGCGCCCTGGGATTCAAGGCTAATCAGGCAGACATGGTCCGCTCCCCGGGGAAATTTACAGTGTATGATGGGAGCCCATACCACGTGCATGCTCGGTCGTGGCTGACTCTATGTGACCCCACGGACTGTATAGCCCACCAGGCTCCTCTGTTCATGGGATTTTCCGGGCAAGAATACTGGAGTTGGTAGCCATTTCCTCCTCCAGGGGATCTTCCTGACTCAGGGATCAAACTTGTGTCTCTGGCATTGACAGGCAGATTCTTTATGGCTGAGCCACCTGGGAAGCCCCCTCTCGTGGAAGAGAAGCTGCTAATTCTCTGTGAACCTTGGAGTGCGTACCACTGGGCGAAAGATCTCGGAGTCAGGGAGGACTTCCCAGGAGAAATAGGGAGAGACAGGGACAGAAAGAGGAGAATGAGCAAAAGGGGTGAGCTAGGCTGTGGGGGCGTCTGCACACACCCAGGGTGGGGGGAAGGGGGCGTGTGCGGGGTGAGACAGCACAGCAGCAGAGGTTTGGTGAAGAGGGACAGAGGGTGGAGGCAGCCAGAGCGCTCGGGGTGGAGGGGGGCGTGGGAAGAGCCTGACTCACTCTGCTTGGAATTGTCAGACTGCAACTCTGCAACCCTTCTGGGTGTGGCTCTCTGCAAGTGGATCCTTCCTACTCCAAAGAAAGCAGCCACAGGTTAGAGTGGTTTGCCATTTGTCCAGCTCTCTTCACCTGTGTTCTTTCATCTCGTCTTGAGCACTGTCCCCCTATGCGGGTGAGGAAACTGGGGCTCAGTTCAGGGGCCAGTCTAAGGCCTCCTCACTGGTGAGGGGAGAAAACAGAATTGAGTCTAACCTGTCTAATTCTCAAATTGTATTACCCCATCTTTCACTAGACTGCCAAGCAGGATATTAAGTAGGGGGAACTAGGGAGGGTTTCTCCCAGGACATGAGTTATAATCTGGTTTTGGAAAGAAGAAAGCAATAGGAATCAGATAACAGTAAAGAGGTTGGGAGCGGAGGAGAGTCCAGATGTGGGACCTGGGCTGGGAGAGGTTCTAGGACCTGGGCTGGGAGAGGTACAGTCAGCTCATCAGTGAGAACAAGAGTGGCTGCATTTACTTGAGCATGTACTATGTGCCTGGACATTGCAAGCACCTGAGATGTGTCTTGGAAGAAAGCTATGACCAACCTAGATAGCATATTAAAAACCAGAGACATTACTTTGCCAGCAAAGGTCCATCTAGTCAAGGCTATGGTTTTTCCAGTAGTCACGTGTGGATGTGAGAGTTGGACCATAAAGAAAGCTGAATGATGAAGAATTGATGCTTTTGAACTGTGGTGTTGGAGAAGACTCTTGAGAGTCCCTTGGACAGCAGGGTAGTCCAACCAGTCCATCCTAAAGGAAATTAGTTCTGAACATTCACTGGGAGGACTGATGCTGAAGCTGAAACTCCAATACTTTGGCCACCTGATTCAAAGAACTAACTCATTGGAAAAGACCCCGAAGCTGGGAAATATTGAAGACAGAGGAGAAGGGGATGACAGAGGATGAGATGTTTGGATGGCATCACCGACTCAATGGACATGAATTTGGGTTAACTGTGGGGGTTGGTGAGGGACAGGGAGGCCTGGCATGCTGCAGTCCATGGGGTCGCAAAGAGTCGGACACGACTGAGCGACTGAACTGAACTGAACTGAAATGTGTCAGTTCATTTACCCCATAGATAGCCTGTGATGTGGGCGCTATGACAGCTGGTTAGTGGTTGAGCCATGATCAGACCAGGCTCTCTGGATAGAAACCAAGGGTCTACCTGCCACAACCCAGATGGAGCTACTGCTGCCAGAATGTCTCCCAGGCTCTGTGACCCCTGACAAGTTGCTTACCTTCTCTGTGCCTCTGTTTCTTCATCTGTAAAACAGGGATGCTAATATGCACGAAACACAAAGACATTTTTGTTAATCAGAATGCTTCTTAGGAAGAGTACAAAAGAGTCTGAAAAGAGAATTCTATGTTATGACAAAAGCCAGTATCCTGAGGGTATGGAGCCAGCTAGTATCAAGACTTTCTAGAAGGAGAGGGTAAAAACTATACAAGAGATGGGGAGGCCTGTTTCTTCTGGAGAAGGGAATGTGGGGCACAAGGGGAGAACAGCCAGGGAGGCAGTGACTCTGTGCCTACAAAGTTGCAGTAAGGCTAATAAATTCAGAAATGCTTGGAGTAGGTGGATATTTTAGAAACCACTGATGGAGCTGAGCTTTGCGCTTTGAAATAACCTCAAATGAAATACAGCCAGTGAGGCAGATGGAAGAGCCCAGTTGCAGGAGGAGGGGTTCTGGGGTCAAGGCCCACCGGTGGTCATAGGCTGCCAAGGGCTCAAGCCAGTTACACTCGATTCCTCCAAGGGACAAGGGCGCCCTAGCTGGCACCTGGCTTCCCTGACCTTGACAGTCATATGCCCCTGCTTGTCATCTTCCTGACCCCCCCAGAGTCATGTTCTGCTTTGACAAAGGTCGAGCCTCCCCTGGATTCCATCCTCTGCTGCCTGGAATTCCAGTCTCACTCCCTCCACGCTGTCATCAGGTTTGCAAAGCAAATTCTCACCTCCATGTGAAAAGCAAAGCAGGGCAGGTCAAACAAAATCAAGAAAAAGCAAGAAGACCTCTCTTAACCTCAGCTCCTTCCACGCCACCAGCTCTCTGCTGGCCCCTACTCCCTCCCCTCCACCTTGAGCAGGGGAACCACAGGAGGCTCTTCACCTCCTGCCCTGGCACCTTTCACGCCCCATCTACTGCTCCCTGATTTGTCAAGGTCACACTTACGACAGCTTCTCTGCTGGAGGTGTAAGCCATGAGGAGCCATGGCCCCCTCCTTCTGGCAACACCCTGACTCCGTGGCACTGCCTGCCTCCCTCCCATCTGCCTAGCTGTCTGCCTCAGTCTCCTGTGCAAAACCCTCAGGGTTCAGGCCTGGCTTTCCTTGGTTGGAAGACATGCTCTTTCCTGTGCAAAGCTCATCAATTGCAGTGGATATTTTTAACAACTTCATTGAAATATAATTGACATATGATAAATTAAACATATTAACAGTGATATATTTAAAGACATAATTAAAGGGAAAGTTTGATAAGTTTTGACATATGTATACATTCATGAAACCATCACTGCAATCAAAATAATGAAAATATCCATCATTCCCCCAAATCTTCCTTCAGCTCCTTAGTCATCTCCCCAGAAAGCCTCATCCATCTCCCCAGGCAATCACTGATCTGCTTTCTGTCACTATAGGTTAATTTATATTTTCTAGAATAAATCAATGAAATCAAACAAGATACATTCTTTATTTGCCTGGTTTCTTTCACTTAGCATAATTCTTTTTATTTTATTTTGCTTTGCTTACAATATTATGTTAGTTTCAGGTATGCAGCAAAGAGAGTCTGTTATATATATATGAAATTTATATAAACATAAATATATATCTATATGCATATATTTATATTATATATAAATATATATTTATTTATATTCATATATATATATATGAATATATAAATTTCAGATTATTTTCCAATACATTTACATAAAATATATAAATGTATATTATATGTAAATATATTTATTTTTATATATTCATATATATTTCAGATTATTTTCCAATACAGATTATTACAAGATATTGAGTATAAATATGAATATAAATATATATCATATATATATAAATATATATATATTTTCAGATTCTTTTCCAATACACGGAGAAGGCAATGGCACCCCACTCCAGTACTTTTGCCTGGAAAATCCCATGGATGGAGGAGCCTGGTGGGCTGCAGTCCATGAGGTCGCTAAGAGTCGGACACGACTGAAGTGACTTAACAGTTAACAGTTTCCAATACAAGTTTTTACAAGATACTGAGTATAGTTTCCTAAATTCTTTTATTTGTGTGTGTGTGTATCTAGAATTTATTCATTTTTGTAATGGACTACTATTCTACCACACAAATATACAATTTGTCCATTTTCCTGTTGATGGATATTTGGGTTGTTCCTACTTTTGTGATATCACAAATAAAACTGCTAAGAACATTCTTAAACACATCTTTATATGGACATATGTTTCACTTCTTTTGGGTAAATATCTAGAAGAGGAATTACTTACAGTATATGTAAGTGTTACTTTTTGACAAACTGCCTAACTTTTTCCCAAAGTGACCATAACATTTTACATTTCCACCAGCAGTGTATGAGCATTCTAGTTCCTCCACACCCTCACCAACACTTGGTATCATCAATTTTTAAATTTTTATGTGAGCAGTGTAAGGATCTCACTGTGGTTCTAAAATGCATTTCTCTAATTACTAATTATATTGAATATTTTTATGTACTTACTTGCTGCCTGTTTATGTTGTTTGGTTAAATGTCTATTCAAACCTTTTGTCCATGTCTTTGAGCTGTTTATTTTCTTGTTTTTGAGTTACCGAGATTCTTTAAATATTCTGCACACAACTCCTTTATCATATTTGCAAATATGTTCTCCAGTCCATAGCCTGTCTTTTCTTCTCTTGACAGCATTCTTTGAAAAGCAGAAGTTTTAAATTTTTATGAAGTTCAATTTATCAGTTTGTTCTTTTATATGTTTTGCGTTTTGGTGTCCAGTCTAAGAAATATTTGCTTAACCCCCAATTACAAAGGTTTTTCCTATAATTTTCCCTAAAAGTGTGGAGTTTTAGGTTTTACATTTAGGTTTATAATTCATGTGAAATAAATTTTAAATATGAATCAAATTTCAAAAATCAGCCTATAGACTTCCAATTATTCCAGCACCATTTGTTGAAAATATTGTCTTTTCTCTACGGAATTGCCTTTCTACCTTTGTCAAAAATCAGATGTCCATATGTGTGTGAATTTCCTTCTGGATTCTATTCTCTTCCATTGACCTATTCATCCATCTTGATATCCATACCACACTGTCTTTATTATCATAGCTTTATAATAAGTCCTGAAATCAGGTAGTATTAGTTTTCCTTTGTCCTTTTCCTTTAAACTTGTTTTGGCTAGTCTAACTCTTCTGAGTTTCCATATTAATTTGAGTATCAGATGTAAACTTTCACACACAAAAATGATGCTGTTGACTGGGCTTGCATTAAATCTAGAGACCAACATGGAGAGAATTAATATCTTAACAGTATTGAGTCTTCTGAGCCATGAACACAGTATATCTCTATATTTATTTAGTCTTTAATTTTTCTCAGCAGTGTTTTGCAGTTTTCAGGATACACTTCTGCCAGATCTATTTCTAAGCACTTTTTATTTTTGATGCTGTTGTGAATGGTATCGTTTCTCCTTTTTCTCCTTGGCTGTGCTGTGTCTTCATCACTGCATGAACTTTCTCTAGTTGCTGCAGGTGGGAGCTACATTTTTGTGGATCACAAATTCCAGGGCACACAGGCTTCAGCAGTTGTGGCTCTTGGGCTCTAGAGAACAGGCTCAACAAGTGTGGTGCATGGGCTTAGCTACCCTGTGGCATGAGGGATCTTCCCAGACCAAGGATTGAACCCATATCTCCTGCATTGGCAGGCGATTCTTTATCATGAACCACCAGGGAACCTCATAAATGATATCCTTTTATTAATTTTCAGTTTGGATTGTTCATTACTAATACACAGAAATTCAATTGGTTTTTGTATATCTTGCAACCTTACTAAACATACTTACTATTTTAAATGGATTCCATTGCAGGTTTTCTATGTAGATGATCATGTCATTTTCAAGAAAAAGCAATTTTACTTCCTTATTATCAATCGGGGTGTTTTTTATTTATTTTTCTTATGTTATTGCACTGGCTGGAACTTCCAGCACAATGTAGAATATGAATGGTAAGAGTGGATATCCCTATCTTGTGTCTTGACCTTTGTGAGAAAACTTTCAGTCTTTTCCTATAATGTATGATGTTAAATTCTAGACACCCTTCATCAGAATGAGAAAGTTCTCTTTCATTCCTACTTTGCTGAGACTTTTCATGACAAATTTATATTGTATCTTGTCAAAAAAATTTTTTTTGCATCTGCTGAACTGGGCATATGGTCTTTCCTTTTAAATTTGTTCATATAATGAGTTTCTTTGATTGATTTTTGAATTTTAAACCAATCTTGCATTTGTGGGATAACCCACCCACTGAAACATGATGTATTAACTTTTTAATATACCATTGGATTTTATTTGCTAAACAAATATTTAGAATTTTTACATCTATGTTCTTGAGGGTTATTGATCTATAGTTTTCCATTCTTTTAATGTCTTTGTCAGGTTTGGGTATCCGGATGATTCTAGCTTCATAAAATGAGTTGGGAGTTATTATTTCTGTCAAATTCATGTTATATTTTCCTTAAATATTTGATAGAATTTACCAGGGAAACTATCTGGTTTGGGAGTTTTCTTTATGGTAGTGTTGTAACTACAAATTCAATTTATGGAAGAGATATAGGAATATTCAAGTTATCTATATCTTTTTGAGTGAAATTTGGTAGTTTGAGTGTTTCAGACTAATTTGCCTATTTCATCTAAAAAGCCAACTATATTGTCATAAGGTTGTTATGAAAATCCCTTACTATCCTTTTAATGTCTATAGAATATATAATGATGTTACCTCTTTTGTTATTAACAATTTGTATTTTTTTTATTTTTAACTGATTGCTCTGGGTATATAGTTATTACTTTATTTAAAAAAATTTATTGGGGTATAGTTGGTTTACAACATTATGTTAGTTTCAGGTATATGCAAAATGAATTAGTTTTATATATATATATCTCCACTCTTTTTTTTTTAAAGACTCTTTTCCCTTATAGGCCATTTCGGACTACTGAGTAGAGTTCCCTGTACTATACAGCATGTCCTTATTACTTATGTTTTATATATAGCAGTGTGTGTTCAGTTCAGTTGCTCAGTCGTGTCCAACTCTTTGCGACCCCATGAACCACAGCACGCCAGGCCTCCCTGTCCATCACCAACTCCTGGAGCTTACTCAAACTCATGTCCATTGAGTCAGTGATGCTATCCAACCATCTCATCCTCTGTTGTCCCCTTCTCCTCCTGACCTCAATCTTTCCCAGCATCAGGGTCTTTTCAAATGAGTCAGCTCTTCTCATCAGGTGGCCAAAGTATTGGAGTTTCAGCTTCAACATCAGTCCTTCCAATGAACACCCAGAACTGATCTCTTTTAGAATGGACTGGTTGGATCTCCTTGCAGTCCAAGGGACTCTCAAGAATCTTCTCCAACACCACACTTCAAAAGCATCAATTCTTCGGTGCTCAGCCTTCTTTATAGTCCAACTCTCACATCCATACATGACCACAGGAAAAACCATAGCCTTGACTAGACAGACCTTTGTTGGCAAAGTAATGTCTCTGCTTTTTAATATGCTATCTAGGTTGGTCATAACTTTCCTTCCAAGGAGTAAGTGTCTTTTAATTTCATGGCTGCAGTCACCATCTGCAGTGATTTTGGAGCCCAGAAAAATAAAGTCAGCCACTGTGTCCACTGTTTCCCCATCTATCTGCCATGAAGTGATGGAACCAGATGCCATGATCTTAGTTTTCTGAATGTTGAGCTTTAAGCCAGCTTTTCACTTTCCTCTTTCACTTTCATTAAGAAGCTCTTTAGTTCTTCTTCACTTTCTGCCATAAGGGTGGTGTCATCTGCATATCTGAGGTTATTGATATTTTTCCCGGCAATCTTGATTCCAGCTTGTGCTTCCTCCAGCCCAGCGTTTCTCATGATGTACTCTGCATAGAAGTTAAATAAGCAGGGTGACAATATACAGCCTTGGGTAGTGTGTGTAGACGGGGGTAAATTGGGGGATTGGACTGACATATATATTATTTTATTAACCTCAAAGCATCAGTCTTCAGTTTTATGTTTTTTCTTTTTCTATTTTAAATTCACTAATATCAGATCTCACTTTTCTTATTTCCTCTTGTCTGTTTACTTTTGGTTTAAATTTCTCTTTTTTTTTTCTGAATCTTAGGGTGGGATCTAACATAACTTATTTGAAACTTCTTTTCTAATGTAGGCATTTAGTGCTATGCATTTCACCCTAATTACTGCTTTAGTCACATCCCACAAATACTGATAAGTTTTCATTTTCAGTTAGATCAAAATTGCCTTCTTGGGGTCCTTTCAGCTCCCATAACCCCTGCATCACTGTGGGATGTGGGTGGAGCTGAGCGTAACTGGCCATGACATCGTGACAGATCCTTTCTAGTGAGGTGAGTCTGAGGACCTCAGTTTTTACCACCCATCACATGAATAGCTCCCAATAACCTTTCCAGCTTCACTATCCTTTGATTAGACTCAATTTGAACCCTTTATTTCTTGAGTGAAAGACCAGATTCCATACCCCAACCCCCCGCCAGAGCTAGGTACATCATTTGTGGTTAGGGTCAAGGTGGACCTGGAACCCCTGCTCCTGGTGCCCAGTGGAGAGCCCTTCAGTATCCAAATTACAGCTTACCCAGTGCAGCCACTGATCAGTTCCCTCGTGCCAGGCACCATGTTAATCTCATGCATATTATCCCATTTAATCTTTCTAACAGCCCCGTGGAGTGGGCGTGGGTCTCGTGTCCATTACAGAGATGTTTCAGTCAATCCCTTGCTCCAAGTTGCACCTGGAGAAAGCGAAAAAGTGTGGGCTCAAGTCCAGGTCTGTCTGACCCAAGGTCACCACCCTCTCTGGCCCTAGGCAGTTCATCTTTCACTTTACCTGACTCAGGACATA
Source organism: Aepyceros melampus (assembly GCA_006408695.1). Lineage (NCBI taxonomy): Eukaryota > Metazoa > Chordata > Mammalia > Artiodactyla > Bovidae > Aepyceros > Aepyceros melampus. Next base: position 51,699 of record SJXQ01003844.1, on the reverse strand, counting down.
TAGGCACATCCTTGGGGATTTTAGGAGCAGAGAAGCAGAAGAGAAAGACCAGGAGGAGAAGGGGCAAGTCTGGCTGGAGCAGGGAGAGAGCAGGAGGGAGATGCTCTCTAATTATGAAGAAGTCTTTTGACCTTTTCATGTTCATTCAGCTAAGTAAAAATGGGTTGAACTTTGCTGCACTGCCTTGAGGCATAAATGCAGATTAATGAGGAAAATCTGCTTTGCTAAGCTTGGAGATCAAATTGCTAAACATGGAGATCAAATTGAGCATGGTATTAAGTCTGATAATGCCAACTCTCAGGGCCAGAGCCAGAACCACAGCATGAGTCTGTGTGTGCTCACAAATGTGTCTTCAGATCCTGCTAAGAGCAGAGGTCTTGCTGTGTTAGAGGTGAACCCCAGGGAAGAGGCAGGGGGGCTCAGACGGGAGTGTCTGTAGCCCACCCTCCTTTCTCTGGCTTTAGACCAGACAACTCGTGATCTTGTAAGTGTGTAAGTGTTCACCGCTCTTTGTGACCCCATGGACTCTTTGGGACCCCATGGACTGTATAGGCTGCCTGGCTCCTCTGTCCATGGAATTCTCCAGGCAAGAATACTGGAGTGGGTAGCCATTCCTTTCTCCGTATGACCTTGTAAATTTCAGCACGCTTATGATAGAGGTTTCCAGGGACTGGTCCTGTTGGGTGCTCTGGGACCCTCAGAGACACTACAGAGTAGAACTCAGGCATTTAATATGAGCATGGGTAGAGAGGCAACTTAGATGCAAAAAGGAAGAGAGGGGAACAAGAGAAGGTGACTTCCTGTTCAAATTCCACCAGTTCAGAAACCTTGGGCAAGATATTTATGTCTCTGAACCTCAGTTTCCACACCTGTATAATGGGGCTTAACTCTCTGCTATGGAGAGGGATGGTGAGGATTAAGTGACATAATACATATAAAGGGCTTGGCATCTGGTTCATCTCCTCAGTTATTCAATAAATCCTAATGGATGGGCCCCAGGCGAACATCAGACAGGAAGCAAACGTGAACTGCCACTGGTCATGGACTCACTAACATCCATGAAGGAGGCTAAAGCCAGGGAAAGTCACCTAGGAGCTAGTGGTTCAGTGGCCCAAAAATTGAGCAGCCTCTACCCCTGACCTGCTGGCAATTTTAGGCAGTTCATTCAGCCTCTCTGAGCTTCAGATTTCTTATCTGTGCAAAGGATGAGGGTCACAGCCTGAGAGGGCTGAGTGCCTAAGAGTATGCTTAGCCAGGGTGTTATGTCCTTCAGAGCCTATGGTTCTAGAAGCTTCAGTACCATGGATCTATCAACACAGTTGGGAGTTATCAGAGAACAGGAACTGTGATGAGAATTCTGCCCAGCATGGAACACCAAGTCACTCCCTTCATTGGAGGTCCCCCTGCAAGGAAGGCACTGGACCCCAGGAGATAGAAAACGTGGTTCTTGCTATGCTCAGGCAGCCTTACAGGACTGGGAAGACCACCTGAAATCGAATCTGGGCTGTGTGACTTTGGGCATGTCACTTTCCCTCTCAGCCTCAGTCTCCTCATTTGTAACATGGGAATAGACTAGAAAGCATATTAAAAAGCAGAGACATTACTTTCACAACAAAGGTCCATCTAGTCAAAGCTATGGTTTTTCCAGTAGTGTGAGAGTAATGTGAGAACTGGACTATAAAGAATTGACGCTTTTGAACTGTGGTGTTGGAGAAGACTCTTGAAAGTCCCTTGGACTGCAAGGAGATCCAACCAGTCCATCCTAAAGGAGATCAGTCCTGAATATTCATTGGAAGGACTGATGCTGAAGCTGAAGCTCCAATACTTTGGCCTCCTGATGCAAAGAACTGACTCACTGGAAAAGACCCTGATGCTGGCAAAGATCGAAGGCAGGAGGAGAAGGGGACGACAGAGATGAGATGGCTGGATGGCATCACTGACTCAATGGACATGTGTTTGAGTAAACTCCTGGAGTTGGTGTTGGACAGGGAGGCCTGGTGTGCTGCAGTCCGTGGGGTCGCGAAGAGTCGGACACAACTGAGCGTCTGAACTGAACTGTACTGAATAGTTATACTTCACTTAAGTATGTGAAAACTCAGAGTCTGGTCTGCCCGAAGCCTTGGTTATGCATTTGTATCCTTTCTGGGAGGGCCAGAAGTTTCTCCATCCTTCAAGACCCCATCCTCAGGGACCCAGGACAGCTTGGGGTTATAGAGACATTCTCAGGAACCTTTCTGATGTCATCTCGCTCTTTCAGTGTGAAGAAACCATCTCTTGACAACCTGTTATCACCCCTCTGCTGATAATTCTCACACCCCTCACAGCCTAAAGGACTCTCCCTGACACCAGGGCCTCCTGCAGCGCTCACATGGATACCTGCTCTGAGCTCCAGGTGCTTTGCTAGTTTGTCAGTGATGCCCCCAGAAGCTTTGCAAGGTGGGCCTGACCCCTGCTTATAGATGGGAGGGGGCCCAGCGAGGGTTCCAGAGTCAGGGTTAAGGCCACTCCTGACGGGCTCAGAGACGGCCCCCTCCCTGTGTCCACTGTCTTCCTACCTCCTGTCTGTGGGCTCTGTCCCCCAGGGACCGCTAGTGTCATCACTGACTCCGGGGACCCCTGGAAGTGTGCTCCAGGCGCTAAATCATTCTGTCCTGACTGCACCCGTTGGAGTGGAGCCACCAGAACCTAAAGATGAGGTGTCAGCCACACTGGCCACCAGTGCCACTGCGGCTGCCTCACTCAGACACCTGTGCTCCTAACCCTGAGCTTCAGTACTGCACCTGCCGTGTCCCCTGCCCAGGGCAGACTCCACCTGCCCTATGCCATTTCCAGTGGGAGAAACACACTCTGGGTTCAGGGACCCAGTCAAGTGCCATCTGGTCTAGGGAAACTTTCCTGGTCTCCCCGCCCAGGAGCCCCCACCTGCCTTAACCCAATGTTTTTGGCTGAATCCCTTGACTCTGTGAAGGGAGTACATAAACCCCAAGCTGCCTCAAAGTCAGGTGGCATGGGGACAACTCATCTCCCAAGATCCTGCCCAATGAAAAATGTGTGAGTGTCCCTTTTGTAAAGACACTGCAATGACCTGACCCCCTGCCGCACTCTGTCACCTCTCCCTGCTTTATTTTCTTCACAACGCTTCATCAACAGGTGCCATATATTCAGAAGTTTATTTGCTTATTTTCTTTACCCTGCATGAGAATGCCAGGTCCCCTGGGGCAGGGAATTAGACCTGTCCTGTCCACACTGGCTCTCTTGCCTGGAAGGGTGCCTGCAAACACCAGATGCTCAGATATGCTTGTTGACTGGAGGAATTAATAATGAATGGGAGTCTTTAATACCAGGGTATCTGGAGTCAGAGACCCGGGTTAAACCTCTGCTCTTCTCCCAAGCTCCCAAGTGTCCTGAGCAGGTGGGGTCTCCTCTGTGAGCTTTTGTCTTCTCATCTCTGTCATGGAGGCATCAACAAGAGCTCCTGCCTCTTGAGACGTGGTTGCACTAGCGTGAGACGAGGCCTCCGGAGCCTGAGTACAGTTCCTGGTGCAGAGTGAGCTCCCAAGAGACACTGTTCTCTCTGCAGCCATACACAAGCTTCCTCAAAGGCTTTGGGCTGCAGGACTTGGGGCAGGTAGCTCCACTCATTTGGCTGCAGGACTTGGGGCAGGTAGCTCCGCTCAGAGCCTCTGTTTCGTTATATGTCAAATGTAAATTCTAACACCTGTCCTGGCGGGTTGCTGGCTCAAGAAGTGATAATGATGGTTGCTAAACTGATGAACAGCTCCCTTTGTGCTTTGCCCTAGCTTTATACAAATTAGTATATTTCATCTTTATTTCACCCCTAGGAGATAGGTGCTAACCTTGCCCCATTTTGCTCTTGAGAAGCTGAGGCTCATGTCAGGGAAGTGACTGGCTCAGGGTCATCAGAGAGTAAGTGGTGTGCCCAACACTCTATGGGCACCACTATGGCCCTTGGGTGTGTGAGCGTCTGTCCTCTGCTCCGCTCAGCCTTCAAATCTGCAGCTGCGCCAGGCTAATCTCTTCTTAGCTGCCTTGAGCCTCGCCAACCCCCACCCCTCACTAGAGGCAGGTGGTCTTTTCTCCAGTGTTAACTATTCAATTGTTCCATTGGTCTTGAAAAGAAGTCACCATGTTGGTCAAAGAAGGGGGTGCAAAAGAAGGAGACAGATGAACGGGGTGTGAAGATGAGGGGAAAGTGGGAATCATGTTTTAATCAATAACAGACAAGAGCAGGAGGAAAAGAAGCCGTGATTTTTGTATGTATTTATTTATTGGAACTCTAATGGATTTTCAAGTCTTTGCTAGACTTGTGGTGGGGTGCAATCAGGATGCGGCTTTGTGGACATGACTGCCAGTGGGGAAGGAGATGGGGAAGAGTCGCGGTGGACGCTCAGCCCACACTGGCTCCACCCAGAGCCTGGTGGCCAGGGGTGAGACCAAGGGCTGTACAGGAGATGAACACCTCCTGGGCAGCTGACGAGTGCCAGGAATTGGGCAATAAACGGAGAACAAGAAGGGCCAGACCCTGTCTTATGAACACACATGGGGGGCAGCAGAAGGGGCTATACCAGAAGCACCTTAGAATGGGCTCACTGACGAGTCACCCCACTCACGCTATCATGTTAATGTTCCTGGGGTTACTGGTCTCCTGGGGTAACTTGTTCCACTGTCACTAATAGGAGGGCATCACAAAGCAGGGAGGTCTGTGCACGCCTTCAGCGCCAGGATCTGTGCGCCTCGGTAGCAAAGAGCTTTTCCCAAGTTAGTGTCTTTCCGGGTGGGAAGTCAGGCAGCTCCAGGACCCGCAGTGCCCAGTGTTCAGGTGACCCTTCCAAAGGCATGGCCACGTTCACCTGCAGGGAGAGGAGAGAGCAGGGGGCAGTGAGGAGATGGGGACAGCAGAGG
>SJXQ01003844.1:21597-41709 GCA_006408695.1 Aepyceros melampus | reverse complement strand
GGAGGGAGCTGATGAAGAGGGTGGGGTGGGGGGGAATTGGTAGAGGGGGTGGGCTGCAGGCAAATGGAGCCTGAACCAGTTAGGAGGTCTTTGTGCTCCACAATTTCCTAGATGAAGGTCACCGGGATTAAAGAAGGCCTTCCCTGGGAGAGGGACTTCCCTGGTGGCTCAGACGGTAAAGCGTCTGCCTACAATGCGGGAGAGCCAGGTTCGATCTCTGGGTCAGGAAGATCCCCTGGAGAAGGAAATGGCACCCCACTCCAGTACTCTTGCCTGGAAAATCCCATGGACGGTTGAGCCTGGTAGGCTACAGTCCATGGGGTTGCAAAGAGTCGGACACGACTGAGCAACTTCACTTCACTTCTTGGGAGAACCCTGGGAGGAGGCAGAGGAGAGAGGACTTGGTGATCACAGAGATGGGGCAGCAGGGGTGGTGGGTCTTGATGGCCAGATCTGCAGCCCGTGTGGCACGCTGTGACTGGGATAAACACGGGATAAACACAGGAGAAGCGTGTAGAGACCAGTTCCCCTAAGCCCACTCACCTCCTCGAATGGCCTGTCTGCTTCTCACTGCTCTCAGTGTCTGGTCTCACTGGTCTCACTGTCTGCAAGTGTGACTTGCAGACAGGCTCCTAGACCTGTCAGTGGGGCCCACTGGAGAGCTCCCAAGCTCATCCCCCAGCCCTCCCAGGAGCCTCCTCAGGTGACAGCGCTGTCCACATGTCAGGCCTCATCTCTAGGCTCCAGTTGGAGCCAGGTCACAAGGGGGCCAAGGAAGGCCCTTTAGCTTCCCGCCCCACAGCCAGAGTAAGCAGACTCTTTCCAGGCCTACTGCTGGGCTGTTTCCTGGGAGCTTCCTGCAGACGTACTTCCTCTGGGAGGGGTGGGGACACAGGCCTGACTTCCAGGGAGGTTCTGGGTGTTTGGGTGCCAAGACTCCACTCTCCCCTCCCATCCCTGATGACCGTCTGTCTCAGGTCTCGGCTTTCTGCCCAGAGTTGGAGGTGGGGGCTTTCCTGGGGCCGTGATCCTCTCCAGATGTGTGCTTCCTCTTCCTGGGTACTCAGAGAAACTGCCGCTGCTAGCCCGGGACCGTGGGCTGTCCAAAGTGCGAACAGGTGGCACGTCCTCAACCCGAGAGGGAGGGGAAGGGCGTGAGACCCAGAGAGAGGCACAAGTCACTGGCTACTGGCAGTTCAGCCCTCCAGGTCCTCTGGCTTTCGTTATCACTTCCTCCAAATCTTTTTATCAGAGTCTGATAACCATTCCAAAAGCTACCAGAGATGGACCCGTGGGAGAATGGCAACAGCTGACACTGACAGGGCTGTAAACGGAGCACGTCACAGTCATCACCTCGTCCCAGGCTCATCACGCCGTGCCAGCTGGAGCCGTCACTGTCCCCAGTGTACGGAAGACGAAGACGAGATACGAAGAGGCTAGGTCGCTTGCCCACGGTCACACTGCTCTTAGGTTCTGGACCAACCTCTCCAGCGCCCCCATCTCTCACAGCTCCCTCCCCGCAGCTGCTGCAAAGGCCCTTCCTTATTATGCAAGAGGCCCCGAGAGGGCAAGCAACTCTTCCATGACCACACAGGGCGTTAGTGGTTGAGCCCCTCAGGGGTTCCTCCAACCTTCAGGACGCTCTGGTCACCTTCTCCTTGGGTACCAGGAGGGAGGTGACCCAGAGGAGGGAGGAGGCCAAATACAGGGAGGTCCAGGCAACTCTGGAGGGTGCCATAAAGATGGGCAGTGCCCACGGCGGCCAGCAAGCTGCCCAGGGCTCCTGGGCTCCTGTCTTCCTCCCCCCTACACACTGCAGAGAAATATAGGCTTTAAAAATGAAAGCTCACTTCAAGTAAACAGATTAGCAGTGGTCTTGCGCTAGCACCTTATTAATTAAGTGTCCTAAATACATTGAAACCTGGGCATTTAATTTAGATTTATAGGGATAATTTAAATTTATAAGACCAGCCATTATGCATTAAGCACAGAAAATGCCAATTGATTTTCACAGGCGATATTTATTGAAGTGTTAAAAAAGAAAAACTATGTAAAATTTAATTACCCTGGTGTTGAGCGTAAGTGCTGGCAGGGAGCTTAGGGTGGTGGTGGGGGGAGGTGTGTCTTACTTCAGGAGCTGTTCTCTTATTTTCTGGATGGCAATTTCATCTTCCCCTTGCTAGTTATTGAAATAGAAGTAGGCATCCCACCACAAATAAGAAATGCGTATTATGTGTCACGATGCAAGATGCTGCCGGGGCTGCTTCTACACCAGCTTCAGGATGAAGTCCAGGGCTTGAGTTCCTGTCCCTGCAGGCACAGCCTGACCTGTGACCTTGGGCACTCACCTCACCTCTGTGTGCTTCTCTCCAGAGCTCAGAACCAGGAGGGGCAGGAGCTGGTGGTCTGTTGCCCCTGCTGGCTCTGACATTGCTGCTGCTGCTGCTAAGTCACTTCAGTCGTGTCCGACTCTGTGCGACCCCATAGGCAGCAGCCCACCAGGCTCCCCCGTCCCTGGGATTCTCCAGGCAAGAACACTGGAGTGGGTTGCCATTTCCTTCTCCAATGCATGAAAGTGAAAAGTCAAAGTGAAGTCGCTCAGTCATGTCCGACCCTCAGCGACCCCATGGACTGCAGCCCACCAGGCTCCTCCGTCCATGGGATTTTCCAGGCAGGAGTACTGGAGTGGGGTGCCATTGCCTTCTCCAGGCTCTGACATTGGATGACCTTAAAGATTTGGTCCCCCACCCGGAAGATGCATTGGTTGTCATGTCCTAATACTCTCACGTTTCTCTCTGTCTCTCTCCTTATACACCCTGCAGTCTTGGAAGCTCTACTTTGATGATTCTGAATTGTTAGGGTTAGGGTCAGGTTGAAAACATCAACTGGTAAAAATTTGTGCCTTTTTAAAAAATCATTGTGCGTCTGCTAGGTGGCCATGGTCAGGGTGATGGGCTAGCCTCCTCCCAGGTGAAGTCAGGCCAAGCCACAGGGCGCTGTGCTGAAGTGAGGCCGGTGGGCCCACGGAATGCAGGGGCTGGCTGCGGACCCTGAAGGCAGGGCCGGGGTTGGTCGTGTAGAAGCCATGCCAGGTGTTTCAAATGGAAGGAGTTTGTAAAAGGAACCGGTTAGGAGAAGGTTGGAAGAGCAGAAGGAACCAAAGGGAAGCAGAGATAACCTAGAGGTTAGTTCTCACAAGGTGGTATAGCCAGAGCCGGGAGCACTGGCTGTGATTCTGGTGGAGACATAGCCACGGGGGCCGCCCTTGACCTCCACTGCCAGACCCACCAAGGACCACGAGAGCCCACACCCACTCACTGCTATGGCTGACAGAGCCCCTGACTGCTGCTGGGACCACCAGGAGCCACTTCTGTGCAGTGAGTGCTCCTGCGTGAGCGTCTGTTGGGTCCCAATATCCTCACATTATACGCGTTCTTGGACAGAAAGGAGATCCAGCCAGTCCGTCCTAAAGGAAATGAGTCCTGAATGTTCATTGGAAGGACCGATGCTGAAGCTGAAGCTCCAGTCCTTTGGCCACCTGATCCAAAGAGCTGACTCAGTGGCAAAGACCCTGATGCTGGGAAAGATTGAAGGCAGGAGGGGAAGGGAACAACACAGGATGAGATGGTTGGATGGCATCACTGACTCAATGGACATGAGTTTGAGTAAGCTCCGGGAGTTGGTGATGGACAGGGAAGGCTGGTGTGCTGCAGTCCGTGGGGTTGCAAAGAGTCGGACACAACAGAGGGACTGAACAGAACTGAACTGGTACGCTGTTCTGGGAGATCCGTCCACACACATCTTCCCCCAAACCCCCTTGAACCCATCCTTTCATCTGGTTCTTGGCAAGACCCTGATCATTTAGCCAAACTGTTAACCACTTCCTGTGAATTGGTTAGATCTTTGCCGCTGACCGTTTCCCCATCCCAGTTCAACAGATGGAGATATGCTGCTTGATGAGCTTCAGGAGCTGTCCCCTGAGAGGCCTCCTCTAGCTTTCTATCCTCAGGTCATCAGTATGACTGCGAGAGGCCACTTGGGCCGCTGCCGGTATATTTGGTGCAATGGGATGAATTGTTCTGTCTCCACTGGGAACCTCAGAACATGACCTTATTTGGTAAAAGGGTCTTTGCAGACATAATTAAGGTAAGGATCTTAAGATGAGATCATCCTAGGATGGGCCTGAAATCCAGTGATGAATGTCATTTTAAGAGACAGAAAAGGAAATACAGGGACCCACAGGGTGTAGAGGGCCATGTGGAGATGGAGGCAGCTGGGAGAGGCCAGGAAGTTTCTTCCCCCGAGGGAGTATGGCTACCAAGTGTCTGGTAATTTGTTACAAGAGCCACAGGAAATGAACATGGCCAGCAATGGAGAATGTTGCATGAAGCCAGTGGGGTGGGTTGAGAGAAGGTGGCCATAGAGCTGGAGAGGGTGCTGCGAGTCCTTTCCAATCTGTCTTCAGGAAGAGCTTAAGCCCAAGTTGCATAGGCCAATCTCACCAGATGCTGGATGGATGCTGAGGCCAACTCTATAACCAGTGCTCGGTGATGGTGCTAGTGGTTAAGAACCTGCCTCCCAGGGCAAGAGATGTAAGAGATGTGGGTTCGATCCCTGGGTCGGGAAGATCTCCTGGAGGAGGGCCTGGCAACCCACTCCAGCATTCTTGCCTGGAAAATTCCATGGACAGAGGAGCCTGGTGAGCTGCGGTTGACAGCGTCGCAAAGAGTTGGACGGACACTACTGAAGTGGCTTAGCACAACACACATCACAGTAACGCCCAAGGGCAAGAGGGGCCACTAGCTTTCATGGTCACTTGGCAGCCCAGTGCTCAGCAGTCATTCCCTCTCTGCCAGGGCTCAGTAAAAACCCAAGAGCTGTTTTCAAGTGGGGGACAGTTACCTGCAGGAGAAGATATGGCTTTGTACTGAACACCTGGACAGCTGTGCTGAGTGGCCTAGTGAGCCCTGCTGCTGAGCATTGTGGCTTGCTGAGTTGAGGACCACGGGTGACTCTGGGTCCTGAGGCCTGGGTATCAGGGCAGCTGGTCCTGGAGACTGGAAGGGGTGCAGGTCCAGAAGGGGCCAGCCACTGGTATGACAAAGTCCACTTTCGGGTAGGCATGTCATCCCAGGCCACCACAGGGGATGATTCCAGTGACTGGATGCCCCGCCTGCCAGGAAGAACCACGAGCATCTTTGCCCCGGCAGTGAGGTCTCCTTCACTGTGCTCAAGCCTCACCAGGCAGACAGCCCAGCCCCAAACCCATCAGCGAGGCTTGTTTCTTGCTGTCACTGCTGATATCAAATGCTGCCTCACTCCAGGCTCATTTAGGGGAAAAAACAACAACAAAAAGACAGAGACTCCACTAGGAATTGCAAACAGAGAGGATTCAATGCAGGGAGCTGATTATATAGTGTTGAAAGGGCTGAAAGAGTGAAACAGAAAGATGAGAGTGTCTAGGGCTGGAGGATAAGAGGGAGTGGGAGGTGCTTCCCAGCTGGGGACTGCAGTGCCTGCTGACTCCGGGGCATGCTGCTGCCACTGCTGTTTTCACTGCTCACCCCCCAGATGCCAGAGTGCCCCCAAGCCCTCTGCAGCTGCCACTGACCACTGTTGCTGCTGCCAGTGCAGGGAGGGTATTCAAACAGCTTGTCCCCTCCCCCTTTCCTTCCTCCTCTAGCACCTTCCAGGGTCTGAGGCTAACCAGAGGCCAGCAGGCAAGAAGGAGGTCTGGGGAAAAGACTTAGGCAAACTCCAGCGTCACACGACCTGATTAATGAAGCAGAGTACACAGCGAATGGGTCAAGGACCAAGTGACCTCCACAGCAGGGTCCAGAGCTTGGACTTCGGTGCTGGTCAAGTTGGACACTGTGCCCCTGAGCACGTTGCTTCATTTCTCAGAGCATTCATTTACCCGAAGGTAAATGGGGATAATGCCCCCTCCCCCCACTACGCACAGGGTCCTTGTATAAGGATTAAATAAATATGTGCAGGTGTCCAGAAGAGGGCGTGGCACAGAGATGCCCACTCTCCATGGGGCATGATGTCATCTGGCCTCACCCTTAACTTACTCTTTCACCTTAAGCAAGTCCATTTTCTCTTCTGTTATGTGAGTGGGGTTGGGCTACAGGTTCCCTCCAGCCCCCTGAGCTATACAGCTGTGAATCACTCCGTAAATGACACGGACAGGCTGGGACCAGCAGGAGGGATGGAGCGAAGGGGAGACTTGGGGAGGCTCTGGTTGCGTCAGAATGTTTGGAGCTGTGGGCTTCGCTGGAGAATACGTTCGCTCATTAAACGGCTCACACTTCAGCCTCCTTAACGCTTCCCCTATCGCTTCCCCTATCTCCCTGCTAATGTCGCCCCTGGCGATGCCGACCTGGTCTCTGTTCTCTTTGATGAGCTGCCTCCCAGCACTGCTTAATCGACAAGAAATTGCCAGGAGCAGCATTTTTCTGCACCCTGTGGTCTGGAAGGAAAGGGAACCTCCAATTAATCCTTCATGAAAATTAGATTTGTAAACTCTGGGGCCTGAATGTCTGAGCTTTGAGGATCTTCCTGTTTGGGCAGGAGTTAGGAGTTTAAGCCTGTTGGAACTCAGGTTCAGGAGTGCTGGAGATGCTGCAGGAGCCAGGGTCTTTGGGAAGCACTGTAGCTTTGTTGTTAAAGCAGTTACATCCAACAGAGAGGGGTCTGAGAGCCTGCGCTGCCATCTGCTAATTTACACCAGTTACTGAAGTTTTTGGAGACTCGGTTTCTTTATTGATAGAAGGGAAACAGGAACATCTTCTGTAACTGGCAGATGTGCTGTTTTGGCCCACGCAGCATCCCTCTCCCCCTCTAATTTCAGCAACCATCGCTCCCACCATTTTCCTTCAGGAAACTAAGCCTCTGCTTTCCGCAGGCCCTGAGTTTCTGGCAGATTTATCAGTGACTCTATCCCACTCTCCTACTTAGAAATAGATGCAAACCTAGACTGAATGAATCACAGCCCTCCATTCCCTCAGGATATAGTGACTGGTCCAGAGGAAAACGTGACCCAAACCACGCCTATCAGAATCCTCAACCAGGGCTTTATATATGGCTATCCCTCTGGAGTCACTGCAATTGGTTATGACTCTACTTTGCCTTCTCATCTTCCCACCTCATGAATAAATCCATACGAAAGCAAAAGATGCTCCCATATAGTCAGAAGAAAAACAGAGAAGTTGAGATAGATAGAATAAGATACGGAATTGGAGCCCTGGATTCAGCTGTGTCTGAAGCTGTTTCCTGCTAACTGTTTAGTCCTACAAACTACTGAATTCCTTCTTTGGTGAAAGCAGCCTGATTCTTTTGATTGAAAGGGCTGAAGACCCACTTGAAGCTGGGAAATCAGAAGCTCAGTCAATGCTGACTTTTACTCTAACAGGAGTCACTGAATATCTTGTTGCTCAGTCACCCTGTCATGTCTGACTCTTTGTGACCCCTTGGACTGCAGCATGCCGGGCCTCTCTGTCCCTCACCATCTCCTGAAGTTGCCCAAGTTCCTGACTATTGCATCGGTGATGCCATCCAGCCATCTCATCTTCTGATGTCCTCTTCTCCTTCTGTTCTCAATCTTTCCCAGCATCAGGGACTTTTCTAATGAGCTGTTCATATCAGATGACCAAAATACTGGAGTTTTTGCATGTCTTACCCTTGTGATTATCACTGTGATTGCAGCTGCCTGGGGAGTGTCTTCTGCTGGACTGAGAGCTCCTTGGGAGAGATGCAAGCTGTGATGTGTCCAGCATTTACTCCCGTCTCAGGTCCTGAACAGAAAGTGTGTGAGTGTGTGGCATGTGAACACTGACCCAGGTCTTCCTCCTCCTTCATGTCCATCATCCTGCTCAGGTTCCTTCTCCTTGATGCCTCCTTAAGCATTTCTGTATCCATGGTTACTTGAGCATTTCTATCTCCCCTCTGATATCATCCTCTGGACAGGGAGCTCTGCATTTATTCATATTTCATGTTTATTTATTTGTATACTTTGGCCACCTGATGCAAAGAACTGGCTCATTTGAAAAGACCCTGATGCTGGGAATGACTGAAGGCGGGAGGAGAAGGGGATGACAGAGGATGAGATGGTTGGATGGCATCACCGACTCTATGGACATGAGTTTGAGCAAACTCCAGGAGTTGGTGATGGACAGGGAGGCCTGGCGTGCTCCAGTCCATGGGGTCACAAAGAGTCAGACATGACTGAATGACTGAACTAAACTGGTGTCATTAAACTTAACTTGGCCTCAGTTTCCTCATCTGCAAAATGAGTTTGAGCAAACTCCAGGAGTTGATGATGGACAGGGAGGCCTGGTGTGCTGCAGTCCATGGGGTTGCAAAGAATCGGACACAACTGAGTGACTGAGCTGAACTGAATATATCATAACACAGATATTTATTGAGCACTTCTTGTTAAGCATCTAGAGTCACTGTTCTGGGCACCGGGAATACAAAAATGAACAAGATAGACTCAATTCTGCCCTTGTGGCATTTACAGTCTAGTGAGGGAAACTGATGAAACCAGAGGTGTGCTCCATAATGCAAGGTCCCAGGAAACATCCTGCAGGGGGAGGAAGGAGGTAGCAGGTGGGAGAGGAGCTGGCCAGTAAAGGCATCTTCATCTTTGTCACCACCTGTTCCCCACCGTGACTGCCTGGTCCTTGCAAAATCCTGGGGATGAACGACGTTGGGAGGATGAGTGAAGTAACGAGGGAAGTATAGAAAGGCTGGTCAGTTGCGTTCTGAGGCTTGGCCACGGGAAGCAGAGCCCTAGGGAAGTGGAGCTGAGGACGCAGGAACTGGAGAGACAGCGGAAGCCTAGAGCAGCTACCCAGGTGGGCCAGGGCCCCGGTACTGAGTGAGGAAGCAGGAGGCCAGTCTGTGTGGCAGGCAGAGCCCAGGAAATATGGTAGCTGGCAGTCCGAGTTGGCTTAGAATCTTGGGGACACCTCTCTCAGGAACTGGCCTGGTCCCTGCCCCTGTCCCTGGAGACCCAAGAGTTGCAGACACAGTCAGATCCAAAAGGGAGCAGGGAGAAATACCTTTCTGGCCTCCCACCCCTCAACTGTTGGCAGTTCTTCCCAAAGGCTGAACCCAACAGAAGCCAGATGGTTCACACGGGTCAGCCTCACTGGTACAGAGCTGAACAGAGGGCACTGGAGGGTGACTAGGGTGTGGATAAAAGCCAGCCAGGGATGCTTAGAAGAATATTCTTCTAAACCTGATGGTGTCACTTTAGAGAACTCTCAAGAGTCTTTTTCTTTTGGTATCAATGGAATTTTTCACAAAGATTGTGAATCATCTGTTTTATTAAGCTGTCTTAAAGGGAAATCAGTTGACTTTATGCTCAAGGGCAGAAACAAGGTAACCTGGACCTCATGAACTGCCTCCGCCCTTGGAAATTGGGCCTTCTGGTCACAGTTGACACTCGGCAAGTACAAACAGGCTGCAGTGAAAGAGCAAGGTCCAGGAGCCTCGAGAGCCAAATGCAAGTCCAGCCTCAGCTCTTATCTGCAGTGTGAGCTCAGACAAGCTCCTCCGCTCTGGGTGTCAGCTTCCCCAGTCTCCACCAGTGACCGTTAGTGATTGGTCAGCTCATACGGGCCAGGAGCGCTCTGAGAACAAAGAAGTCAACCACACCTGAAGCTTAGGGTTTTTCGATTATGGGAGATGGATGACTGAACCAATTTATATGGAGGAAAATAATGCAGACAAATGTCTCCTGCGAAACACCTGGGAGCATTTCCAAGATGATGAAAACGCAATGATGAGGGCTTATAATTAACGTCTGTAGGGATGGGAGAGAAAATCAAGGGCCAGGTGTTGGCACAGCAGTTTGGGAGGCGGAGGAAAGGCTCTGGGAGGAGGGACGAGGAGCCTGGCAGCTGGAAGTGGGGAAGAGCCAGGCCAGGTTGCCGGGTCACACTCACATATGTGTGTTCCTACTTCAGAGTGTGACCCTGAACAAGCCCCTTTGCCTGTCAGGGCCACAGTGTCCCCAGCTATAAAATGAAGGTGCTGAACAGATCATCTCTGTGGCCCCAGGCACCTCTGTCTCCACATCAATCAGGGATTCTAGCGGGAGGGGAAAAGCTGAAGAATCAAAGTTTCCAGGGATTTTAGGGCTGGGGACACATTCCTTGTGAGGTTGGGAGAACAGGTCTGCAGACTTAATTAAAGGCTTGCCTGATTCCTTCCTGGCTCTGCAACTCCTAGCTCCTTCTCCGTGCCTTGGTTTACTTCCCTGAAGAAAGGTGATCATAGCAGTGATGTTTTGGGGTTGAAATCCACCTTCTTCCTATTTGTTTTCTATTTGTTCTTCCTTTGTGTATCTTCTCCCTTTTCTTTGCCTTCTTTCAGATTGACTATCAGTTATGATTCTACTCTGTCTTCTGTGTTGTATTGTTAGCTGTTTAACTCTTTGTTTTGTTATTTTAGAGATTGCTATTTGCTATTTTAGTGATTGCTGAACCTAACAAAGTCTACCTACAGGACATTATACCATTTTATATACAGTTTAAGAACCTTATAGAAGTCAGGCTCTTCTACAGTCGTGCCATCATGTCAGACATTTTACCTATACATATATTATAATCCCCACACTAAATTTTTCTTTTTGTTTAAAGGGTCAATATTCTCATGTACACGTGTATATGAGAATACAATAGCTGGTTTATGAGTTGTACGTGAGTACAATAGCTGGTTCATCTACATAGTTGAGTAGCATTCCATAGAATGGAGGTACTACCATTTGTCTATCCATTCATCTGTTCAAAGACATCTTGGTACTTTCCAGTTTGGAGCAGTTATGAATAGAGCATCACCAGCTCAGCAGACATGAGTTTGAGCAAGCTCCGGGAGATGACGAAGCACAGGGAAGCCTGGTGTGCTACAGGACATGGAGGGGCAAAGAGTCAGACACGACAGAGTGACTGAAGCACAATGAATAGAGCAGATATAAATATTTGTGTACAGATTTCTGTGTGAACACACATTTTCAATTCATTTGTGTGCATATCTAGAAAGGTGATTTCTAGGTTATATGGAAAATGTATGTTTTACAAGCAACTCAAAGGCCTTTTTGTACATAATTTTAATGTGACTTTTTATTTATATTTTTTCTGTGATAACTTTCATAAGAGTTGGCCAATTTTGCTAGAATTAAAAAAACTAAGATCATGGCATCTGATCCGATCACTTCATGGCAAATGGTGAAGGTGAAGGTGAAGTCACTCAGTCGTGTCCGACTCTTTGCGACCCCATGGACTGTAGCCCACCAGATTCCTCAGTCCATGGAATTCTCCAGGCAAGAGTACTGGAGTGGGTTGCCATTTCCTTCTCATGGCAAATAGATGGAGAAAAAGTGGAAACAGTGGCAGAGGTTACATTCCTGGGCTCCAAAATCACCGTGGATGGTGAACCAGCCACTAAATTAATAGGCATTTGATCCTTGAAAGAAAAGCTATGACAAACCTAGACAGGGTATTAAAAAGCAGGGACATCATTTTGCCGAGAAAGGTTCAGCTAGTCAAAGCTCTGGTTTTTCCAGTAATCATGTACAGATGTGAGACTTGGACCATAAAGAGGCTGAGTGTCAAAGAACTGATATTTTTGAACTGTGGTGCTGGAGAAGACTCTTGAGAATCCCTTGGACAGTAAGCAGATCAAATCAGTCAATCCTAAAGGAAATCAATCCTCAGTATTCATTGGAAGGACTAATGCTGAAGCTAGCACTCCAATACTTTGGTCACCTGACAGCTGGCTTATTGGAAAAGACCCTGATTCTGGGAAAGATTGAGGATAGGAGGAGGAGGGGAAGACAGAGGATGAGATGACTGGATGGCATCATCTACTTAATGGACATGATTTTGAGCAAACTGCAGGAGAGAGAAAAAGACAAGGAAGTGTGGCCTGCTGCAGTCCAGGGGATGCAAAAGAGTCAGACGTGACTTAGTGGCTGAAAAACAGCAACAATAATTTAGAATGAAAGGATAGCGAGTGTTAAAATGTAACATCAAATTTTATTTGAGATTTCACCATGGCTCTATGAGACGAAATGTTAACTGTTGCAAATTTGAATCTTATTTTACATCTCCCATGTTTCTATTTGTCCTGCTAAATCTTTCTTGTAGCTTTTTGAAAATATGGAATAGTTCTTTGTTGATTATGATTTTTTGGCTGTGCTCGGTCCTCACTGCACGCGTTTTACATGTAGCTTCATTGCTCTGCGTCATGTGGTACCTTAGTTCCCCAGCAAGGATTGAGCCCATGTCCACTGCATTGGAAGGTGGATCCTCAACCGCTGGACCACCAGCGAAGTCCCTGGAGTAAATTTACACTTGTTCTAATGTTGTGTGAAAGTCACTCAGCCGTTTCAACTCTTAGCGACCCCATGGACTGTACAGTCCATGGAATTTTCCAGGCCAGGATACTGGAGTATTCTGGAGTAAACTGGAGTATTTCCCCCTTTCCCTTCTCCAGGGGATCTTCCTCAATCCAGGAATCGAACCAGGTCTCCTGCATTGCTGGTGGATTCTTTACCAACTGAGCTATCAGGGGGTTCTTGTCTGCTAATTCTGAAGTCTATCAGTTCTGGGTTGGTTGGTTTTTCCCCCCCCTCATTACAGGTCATGTTGTCCTCTCTCTTTGCATTCCTGATAATTTTGGAGGGTATCAGACATTGTGAATTTTACTTTGTTGCATACTGGATATTTTTGTTTTTCTACGAATATTCATGAGTTTTGTTCTGGAATGTAGTTAAATTATTTAAAAATCGTTTTATCCTTTTGG
Organism: Aepyceros melampus; assembly: GCA_006408695.1. NCBI lineage: Eukaryota > Metazoa > Chordata > Mammalia > Artiodactyla > Bovidae > Aepyceros > Aepyceros melampus. The sequence goes on along the minus strand of SJXQ01003844.1, from coordinate 28,896 downwards.
TTGTTGCTTTTAAGATTTGTTAGGCAGATCAGAGCATCATTTAATTTAGGGCTAGTTTTTCCCAATGCTGAGGCAAGAGCCTTCTGAGTATTCTACTCAGTCTTTTGTGAATTATGAAGTTTTCCAAGCTGACTGGTTGAAGCAGGTAACATTCCCAGTCCTGTGTGAGTACCAGGGATTATTTCCTAGTCCAGTCTTCTCAGATGGTTCTTTCCCCACACACATGTCCTGATCACTACTTGGCTGAAAGATCCTTCTCAGATATCTGGGGCTCTCTGTGTGCAGCTCTCCCCTCTTCTTTACTCTGTCTTGGGAGCTCTCCCCAGACTCTCAGCTCCATCTTCTCAACCCAGAGAGTCCTCCAGGCTCTGTCTGGATTCCCCTGGCCTGCACCAAGTCTTGGAAACCCTCTCAAGACTTAAGCTGTGCAACACAGGGCTCACTTTATTTGTTTTCTATTTCCCAGGGATCGCTATCTTTCACTGCTGCTGCTGCTGCTGCGTTGCTTCAGTCGTGTCCAACTCTGTGCAACCCCATAGACGGCAGCCCACCAGGCTCCCCCGTCCCTGAGATTCTCCAGGCAAGAACACTAGAGTGGGTTGCCATTTCCTTCTCCAATGCATGACAGTGAAAAGTGAAAGTGAAGTCACTCAGTCGTGTCCGACTCTATGCGACCCCATAGACAGCAGCCTACCAGGCTCCTCTGTCCATGGGATTTTTCAGGCAAGAGTACTGGAGTGGGTTGCCATTGCCTTCTCCTAATCCCACTAGGGGATTATAAGTAGAAAAAAATATGTAAGATCCCTGTAAGTTAATGATTATGCAAGAAAGCAGGTTTCTTAACCACAAAAGCAAGCAGGCTTGCTTAGCAAAAAAAACCATGCAATAGAAACACAAGATATGCCCCAGAATAAAAAAAAAAAAAACAATAACAGCAATGGTGGCATAAGCCCCACACCCTGCCAGTGAGCTCAGTAATTTAGGGTGTGCACTCTGTACACATAAAAAACAATAATATGCGGACCTAACTTGACCATGTAGGGACAAAGAATTCCCCTGCCTAACCCGGAGAAGCAACGGCACCCCACTCCAGCACTCTTGCCTGGAAAATCCCATGGACGGAGAAGCCTAGTAGGCTGCAGTCCAGGGGGTCTCGAAGAGTTGGACACTGAGTTGGACTGAGCGACTTCACTTTCCCTTTTCACTTTCATGCATTAGGGAAGGAAATGGCAACCCACTCCAGTGTTCTTGCCTGGAGAATCCCCGGGATGAGGAGCCTGGTGGGCTGCCATCTATGAGGTCGCACAGAGTCAGACATGACTGAAGCGACTTAGCAGCAGCAGCAGCAGCAACCTGGAGGAGGAACTGATGTTAGAAACATGACATCTACTCAAAAATGACAAAGAAGGTCTTCTCCCTCTCCCCACTTTTCCTTTGATTATAAAACTGTAGCCCAGTAAGTTCTCAGGGCATAGCGCTCTCTCATTCACCCTGTAAACCTCACAAGAATTTACTAGAAGAAAGTCCTAGTCTAATAAATCACTTCTTATCGCTTTGCCCCTTACTGAATTCTTTTCTATGCTGAGACATAAAGGAGTGGAGCTCTTCAGAAGCCCCTCCTCCCAGAAATGGCACCTCACAGTTTCGGTATGACCAGTTACTTAAGGAATTTTGTGTTTGATGGAGTGCTCTGCAGAGGTTTTAGAGAAACACTGAACAGGCCAGGCTTTTATGACTGCCTTTTCCAAGCACAGAGACTAGAGGGTCAGAGTGACCTGCTCACTTGTGCTGAAGTATTGCTTCACAGTCCCTCTGTGCGGGGACTTTGCCCTGACATGTCCTGGTGAGAGAGGCGAAGCGGCATGAGAGTGAGAAGTGGGTTTGCACATACGGCCAATTCAGGGGCAAGACGAATGTGAAAGGAGATTTCTGTGAAAACAAAATGTGTATTAACCGAATCCTTGTTCTCACCCCAGCAGAGACCAGAGGGTGCACACAGGTGTGGGGCTTGCCGAGCACAGGGGCTCCTGCAGAAGGTATGGGCAGGGGGCCACGTGGGGGCAGCAGGAATGACCGAGTCCAGGGGACACGTGTGAGCAGAGAAGAAACACCTGCTCCTGGACCTCGCAGTTCTAATCTGGGGGCAGCTCCAGAGACCCCAGAGGCCACGGGTCCACCACCAAGTGACCCGTGTGAGTAGGCCCAGCACAGAGGCGGGACTTGGCAGCAGTCAGGCAGTGTCCTCGCCCTCCTATTCCACCAGGAGGGGCCGCCACGACCCTTCCGTGATGTGGGAACCAGTTCCATTCCTTGGGCACTGGGCGGTGCCTTCTTGCCTTTTAGGTGTAAGGGATGAGTAGTGGTGGGTGTAGTTCTGGGACCGCCCCTCTGCCTTCAGCAACCCTCTCTGGGTCATGATATGCTTGCACCCCGACTCCTCTTTTATGGGTCCATTTATTAGACGCTGCTCGTCCCGACTCCTCACAGGGCGTATATGTGAGTCAGTCCAGTCGTTGCCCTTTAGAACTCCCAGAGCGGGGCAGGAGCAGTCAGAGAAACAGACAACTGGCCCCAGCATGAGGAGGACATTCCAGAACCAGCCGGCATCATGGGGCACATGCTGTGTGCCAGCAGGGGCTATGAGCTTTCCACGCAGCACTTCCTGTCACGCTTCCAGCGACTCAGGTGAGGCAGAGGACACCCTTATTCTGGTCTGTAGCATGAGACTGTTACCTTTATCTAAATGGTTGGCCCTTTAACCATGTACACACGTGGGAATCCAGCACACATGTGGGAACGTGTTCATGCGTGACTTGGCCAATACAAATGAGAGGACATGGCGTGCGCAGCGCTAATGGATACTGAAGTCCCTTCCGGCCCTGTCTCTGGATCTTTGATTCTGGACTTCCTAGGAGTGGACAAAGTGATGCTGAGAAGTGAGGTTATTGGGGAAGACCATGGGGAATGACCATTGTCAGAGTGAGATGCTGCGAGAGTACATTGTCTTTAGACCCCACCTTGGTCCTTACCTTCTGCTCAACTTCCGATAGGGCTTCCTGGCCCCTCAGATTGTGCCTGATACAAAGACATTACTCTCGCCTCCTTCATCACACTTCAGACCCACAGGCATTATTTGGGGTCTTTGAATAGACTGTGATTCTTTATCCTCAGGCACTTTCCATATGCGGTTCCCTTTGCCAACAACGTGTTTTGTCTTTCAAGACACTTTCAGTTCCAGAAACATAAATCCGACTCCAATAGGTTTAAACAAAGCAGCACAAAATGAGGCATCTCCTGGCTCGTTCGTCTCAAATGTCCAAGGGTTGATATCTTTAAGCACAGTTGAGTCCAGTAGCTCAAGTGATATCGTTTTATAATCTCATTTTGTCATCTCTCCCCTCCTCCCGCATGCTCCCTCATCCTCTCGCCCCTCCCACACACAACTTCTGTCCCTCTGCTTCTCTCTAATGTCATCTCTTTCTCCCTATCCCCCCCCATCTCCAGCTAATTAAATGATACCGTGCTCTGCGTTTCATTTGCATTTGACTCAGGGGCCATGGAGGGCCTGAAGCTGCATGTTCATTAAATGGCTCTGTGTAGAAGGATATAATGAAGCGGTTTTATTACAACCATCATCTCGGCCTATCCTGGGAGGTGATTATGTATTCATTGGAAGGGAAGAGAGCCACGGAGCTCTGCTGCAACTGCAGGAGGTTGGAGGGGTGAAGGAGGACTGGGGAGGGGGAGGACTTCTGTCTCTCAGGATCAGGAAACACTCTGAACTGTGTGGGGCCCAGAGTTCTGGTCCAAAGGGGTCGGGGAGGAAGGGAGGTGAGGCCGGGTCCCGGAGGCCTCTGGCACTGCACTGCCACCAACACTGGGAATGGCAGGAATCCTCACTGGCTTTGACTAGAGCTGTCTTTGAGATTCCTAACCTCAGCTCCCAAACTCCTGGGGTACTTATCAGGAAGGGCTCCTAAATTTACCTGGGACCAAGACGGTCTCTCGATGGAATAATCTGCAGGTAACACAGCTGCATTGTGTTATATGAGTGCCACTGGGATTAGAGTGACAGGGAAAGTTATCTGGAAGCATTTCCACATTCCTAGTACCCTCGGTTCATAGTGCACGTCCTATGTCTCTGGAATCTATTAGTGGGTAGCTGGGGGTAGAAATAGAGCAATAGCAGCCACCATCTCTTGAGCACCTACTCAGTGCTGGGCACTGAGCTTGATGATGTCCCTGGATTCAGTTCAGTTCAGTTCAGTTGCTCAGTTGTGTCTGACCATTTGCGACCCCATGGACTGCAGCATGCCAGGCCTCCCTGTCCATCACCAACTCCCAGAGTTTACTCAAATTCAAGTCCATCGAGTCAGTGGTGCCATCCAACCATCTAATCCTCTGTCGTCCCCCTCTCCTCCCACTTTCAGTCTTTCCCAGCATTAGTGTCTTTTCCAATGAGTTGTCGGTTCTTCACATCAGGTGGCCAAAGCACTGGAGTTTCAACTTTAACATCAGTCCTCCCAATGAATATTCAGGACTGATTTCCTTTAGGATGGACTGGTTGGGTCTCCTTGAAGTCCAGGAGATGCTCAAGAGTCTTCTGCAACACCACAGTTCAAAAGCATCAGTTCTTTGGTGCTCAGCTTTCTTTATAGTCCAACTCTCACATCCATACATGACTACTGGAAAAACCATAGCTTTGACTAGATGGACCTTAGTTGGTAAAGTAATGTCTCTGCTTCTTAATATGCTGTCTAGGATGGTCATAGCTTTTTTCCTAAGGAGCAAGTATCTTTGAATTTCATGGCTGCAATCACCATCTGCAGTTGAAGTCCAGGAGATGCTCAAGAGTCTTCTGCAACACCACAGTTCAAAAGCATCAGTTCTTTGGTGCTCAGCTTTCTTTATAGTCCAACTCTCACATCCATACATGACTACTGGAAAAACCATAGCTTTGACTAGATGGACCTTAGTTGGTAAAGTAATGTCTCTGCTTCTTAATATGCTGTCTAGGATGGTCATAGCTTTTTTCCTAAGGAGCAAGTATCTTTGAATTTCATGGCTGCAATCACCATCTGCAGTGATTTTGGAGACACACACACACAAAAAATTCTCTCACTGTTTCCCCATCTATTTGCCCTGAAGTGATGGGACTGGATGCCATGATTTTAGTTTTCTGAATGTTGAGGTTTAAGCTAACTTTTTCACTCTCCTCTTTCACTTTCATCGAGAGGCTTTTTAGTCCCTGGATTGTTTTGTTTAACACTTACAACACCTCCTGGAGGTCGGTGCTGTGTTATCTCCATCTCATGGGTGAGGAAACAGACTCAGAGAATTAAGTGCTGCATCCAAAGAGCTGGAATGTGGTGCACTGAGGATTTGATCTCAGGTCTGCCGAACAACAACTGAGCGACTTCAGTTTCACTTTTCACTTTCATGCGTTGGAGAAGGAAATGGCAACCCACTCCAGTGTTCTTGCCTGGGGAATCCCAGGGACGAGGGAGCCTGGTAGGCCGCCATCCATGGGGTCGCACAGAGTCGGACACGACTGAAGCAACGCAGCAGCAGCAGCTGTCCAACACCATGGCCTCACCACCGCTTTCCACCCCTCCCACTCCAATGGACAGCTCATAGCTGGTGCATGTCCCACACTTTTTAAAATGTTAAACAGTCTTGTACTCAACAAAGTGGCCACAGGACTGGAAACGGTCAGTTTTCATTCCAATCCCAAAGAAAGGCAATGCCAAAGAATGCTCAAACTACCANTTCCACATTCCTAGTACCCTCGGTTCATAGTGCACGTCCTCTGTCTCTGGAATCTATTAGTGGTAACTGGGGGCAGAAATAGAACAATAGCAGCCACCATCTCTTGAGCATCTACTCAGTGCTGGGCACTGAGCTTGGTGATGTCCCTGGATTCAGTTCAGGTCAGTTCAGTTGCTCAGTTGTGTCCGACCATTTGTGACCCCATGGACTGCAGCACGCCAGGCCTCCCTGTCCATCACCAACTCCCAGAGTTTACTCAAATTCATGTCCATCGAGTCGCGATGCCATCCAACCATCTCATTCTCTGTTGTCCCCCTCTGCTCCCACTTTCAATCTTTCCCAGCATCAGGGTCTTTTCCAGTGAGTTGTTGGTTCTTCACATCAGGTGGCCAAAGCACTGGAGTTTCAGCTTTAACATCAGTCCTCCCAATGAATATTCAGGACTGATTTCCTTTAGGATAGACTGGTTGGATCTCCTTGAAGTCCAAGAGATGCTCAAGAGTCTTCTGCAACACCACAGTTCAAAAGCATCAATTCTTTGGTGCTCAGCTTTCTTTATAGTCCAACTCTCACATCCATACATGACTACTGGAAAAACCATAGCTTTGACTAGATGGACCTTAGTTGGAAAAGTAATGTCTCTGCTTCTTACTATGCTGTCTAGGATGGTCATAGCTTTTTTCCTAAGGAGCAAGTATCTTTGAATTTCATGGCTGCAATCACCATCTGCAGTGATTTTGGAGACACACACACACAAAAAAATCTCTCACTGTTTCCCCATCTATTTGCCCTGCAGTGATGGGACCGGATGCCATGATCTTAGTTTTCTGAATGCTGAGGTTTAAGCCAGCTTTTTCACTGTCCTCTTTCACTTCCATCGAGAGGCTCTTTAGTCCCTGGATTGCTTCGTTTGACACTTACAGCCCCTCCTGGAGGTCGGCGCTGTATTATCCCCATCTCCTGGGCGAGGAGACAGGCTCAGAGAATCAGCGCTGCAGCCAAAGAGCTGGAACGTGGGGCGCTGAGGATTTGATCTCAGGTCTGCCGAACAACAGCTGAGCGACTTCTCTTTCCCTTTTCACTTTCATGCACTGGAGAAGGAAATGGCAACCCACTCCAGTGTTCTTGCCTGGGGAATCCCAGGGACGGGGGAGCCTGGTGGGCTGCCGTCTATGGGGTCGCACAGAGTCGGACACGACTGAAGCAATGCAGCAGCAGCAGCTGTCCAACACCATGGCCTCACCACTGCTTTCCACCCCTCCCACTCCAATGGACAGCTCATAGCTGGTGCATGTCCCACACTTTTTAAAATGTTGTACTCAACAAAGTGGCCACAGGACTGGAAACGGTCAGTTTTCATTCCAATACCAAAGAAAGGCAATGCCAAAGAATGCTCAAACTACAGCACAATTGCACTCATCTCACATGCTAGTAAAGTAATGCTTAAAATTCTCCAAGCCAGGCTTCAGCAATTCGTGAACTGTGAACTTCCTGATGTTCAAGCTGGTTTTAGAAAAGGCAGAGGAACCA
>SJXQ01003844.1:0-16210 GCA_006408695.1 Aepyceros melampus | reverse complement strand
AAGAACTAAAGAGCTTCTTAATGAAAGTGAAAGAGGCGAGTGAAAAAGCTGGCTTAAAGCTCAACATTAAGAAAACAAAGATCATGGCATCTGGCCCCATCACTTCATGGGAAATAGATGGGGAAACAGTGGAAACAATGGCTGACTTTATAGTTCTGGGCTCCAAAATCACTGCAGATGGTGATTGCAGCCCTGAAATTAAAAGACGCTTACTCCTTGGAAGGAAAGTTATGACCAACCTAGATAGCATATTGAAGAGCAGAGACATTACCTTGTCAACAAAGTCTATCTAGTCAAGGCTATGCTTTTTCCAGTGGTCATGTATGGATGTGAGAGTTGAACTATAATGAAAGCTGAGCGCCGAATAATTGATGAAGTGTGGTGTTGGAGAGGACTCCTGAGAGTCCCTTGGAGTGCAAGGAGATCCAACCAGTGTATCCTAAAGGAAATCAGTCTTGAATATTCATTGTGAGGACTGATGCTGAAGCTGAAACTCCAATACTTTGGCTACCTGATGCCAAGAGCTGATTCATTTGAAAAGACCCTGATGCTGGGAAAGATTGAAGGCAGGAGGAGAAGGGGACGACAGAGGATAAAATGGTTGGATAGCATCACTGACTTGATGGACATGGGTTTCGGTGGACTCTGGGAGTTGGTGATGGACAGGGAGGCCTGGCATGCTGCGGTTCATGGGGTCGCAAAGAATTGGACATGACTGAGCAACTGAATTGAACTGAACTCAACAAGGATGATGATAAGTGATGGCTTCTGGAGACCCCTTCCTGTCCAGGGCTAACTTGGAATAGGCTATAAGTCATCTGAGTGGACTGAGGCAAAGGCTGAGTATGTATCTATGATTGAGAGTAGGGGCATTTGGGGGTTGAAACCCTCTTGTGGGGCCTGGTAGTCATGGGATAAACCACCGGGGCTGAGGAGGCTCCTAGCTGGGGAACAGGAGATGTGGGTCTGAGCCATGGCTCTGCCTGATTCACTGAGTCAGCAAATCCAACAAATGTTAACTCAGCTCCTATTATGTGTCAGGCACTGTTTCTGGCACTGGGGATGCAGCAGTGGACTCAACTGTTCTTGCCATCAAGCATGTGGGGATCCCGGGTAGGGTGGACAGATGGGGTGCTGTTTACCCATCTGTATAGAGCAGTATGGGGTGGAGAAGTCCAGGATAGGAGCACAGCCCCTTGTCTTCAGGGGCAAGCAGGCATTGCAAGCGACTCATAGGCTCGAGGAACCACGGGCACCAAGGCCGTGTCTTGGTTCCTGCTGTCGGTTACTGGGACAATGTCTGCCTTATGATTTAAAAAAACACAGGGCTCTAGATTTTTTTTTTTTTTCAAGAAATCTTCAGATTTTACATATTAGCAAATTGATGAAAGGACAAAAATGTTATGTTACTAAAACCCCATCTGTTTGTGTGGGTCTGGTCTGCAGCCCTTCATTTTTCAGAGACGGTTCCCCCATGACAGTTAAGAAGGTCCACAGAAATCTCAGTTCCTAGTGGGGGGAACCAGCTGTGAGCCCTCTCCACCTGCACAGGGGCTCTCACTTGGCAGCCAGAGTCCAAGTTTCCAAGAAGACATGGGTCAGCCTGGGAACAGGAGGCCCCAGGAGCTCCTTCACGATGTCCACATAGCTGTGAGGATGGGACCCTCCCTGGGCAGAGAGAGGTCTCCTTGAACTGGTCAACAGGGGAGAACTGAGATGGCCCTGGGTCCCCCTGTCATGGATTTGGGTGGAGAAGTGCTCGCATGTGTGCGTGTGTAAAAGAGGGACAGAGGAAAAGAGATGGTCAGGATTTGGCACGGAAGGAGGGCAGGGCAGACCCCAGTGGAAACCATATGACTTTGCAGAGACCAGAGGGGACACGAAGACAGCCCGTGCGGGTCTGGAGGGGCCGCTAAAAGAAAAGCCTGGGCAGTGACCACTGTAGCAGGAGCAAGAAACAACCGCAAAGAAGCTACTTCCACTAAGGCTTTCTGTGAGCCCAGCTTGGTTCTAAGCACTTTAGGTATATTATCTCATCTAATCCTCACAACAGCTTTGTGATGGGGGCAATATTATTCCCCGTTTTCCAGATGGAAATCCAGATGCTTTGAGGCTAACGTGTCAAGGCCACAGGGTGGTATGTGGGCAAGGAGAGCTCTGAACCCTTACGGTCTGGCTTCCAAACACACACTTTACTAAAACTTGGTTTATGAAATTTTGATAGAGTCACATTACAACAGCTTTGTGATGGGGGCAATATTATTCCCCGTTTTCCAGATGGAAATCCAGATGCTTTGAGGCTAACGTGTCAAGGCCACAGGGTGGTATGTGGGCAAGGAGAGCTCTGAACCCTTACGGTCTGGCTTCCAAACACACACTTTACTAAAACTTGGTTTATGAAATTTTGATAGAGTCACATGTCTTTGTTGAGGACCTACTGTGTGTCGGGCACTGTGCAGAGCCCTTCCTCATTGTAGTTAATACATAACACCAAGTGAGAGAGAGCTCCACTCCCACTTCACAGGTGAGAAGCCCAAGATCTGGCAGACAGAAGGGCTGCTGGGTTGCCAGGGCCAGCCCAGACATGGGTGGTCCCTCTGGGTCCGTGTGGGCCTGACTCCAGAGCCCCCTCCTCCAGACCCTGTGTCCTGCTGGCTGACTTCCTGCAGGGGCTGTTCTTAGACTCAGACTCTCACTCTGATAGTTTAAGAGGCCTGGACACACCTTCAGGAGGCTGTGAATTCAGGCTGAGAGCTCTGGGTCCAGAGTAGAAGATCCCCACACCCTTTCTCCATGGGAGTCTAGATGGACCCAGGTCACCTGAGCTAAGTAGGCCAGCCACTTGGCCAGTGCCTCCTTGCTTTATTAGAATTCAGGCAGGTAAAGAGTTCTGCTGACCCCTTGGATCACAGCACAACTTTGGCCCCAGAGGTCCCTTCCTCTGCCAGGGGCCCTTTGTTTCCAGAGTAGAAGATCCCCACACCCTTTCTCCATGGGAGTCTAGATGGACCCAGGTCACCTGAGCTAAGTAGGCCAGCCACTTGGCCAGTGCCTCCTTGCTTTATTAGAATTCAGGCAGGTAAAGAGTTCTGCTGACCCCTTGGATCACAGCACAACTTTGGCCCCAGAGGTCCCTTCCTCTGCCAGGGGCCCTTTGTAGACAAGATGTGTTAACTCACCAGCAGGAAAGCAGCCACACTGCTAACCATCCCTGGGCATGTGAGCCATCTGTGCCCAGTGTCCTGGCAGGCAGCTGGCCCCGTCCTGCCCACAGACCTCATCCTTCTGCTTCCTGAGCACAGGGACCTGGAACATGTGAGGCTGAAAGGGTCTGCTCTCCTGAAGGACAGAGATGAGTGCAGAAGGGCACTTAGAGGAATACTAGTGGGGAAACACGGAGGAGGTGATCTGGTGAGGAAAGGGAAACCTCAAATAGGCTAGATGCAGTATTCAACTTTCCTGAGCACCTACTACGTGCTCGGTATTTATACAAACATCCTTGTCTAAGCCTCATCATCTTGGAGAGCAGATTAAGCTCCATAATCACCAGCTCCATTTTGTGATTATGCCCATTTTGCACATGAGGAAATTGAGGTCTGCTGAAGGTCACAGTTTGGCAGTGGTGAGGCAGGGACTCAGACCCAGGCTCTTGGTGACCCTTCTTCCAACCACACTGTCTAGGTTTGCTCCCCACTGCATGGGAGGCTCTGTGGCTACTCCACCTCTGTTTCCCCCACCCCGAAGCTACCAGGAGGGTCCTTGGGAAAGAGAAGCCTCAATAAATCTCAGCCTTCAACCAGGAGGTGCTGAGACCATCCCTCGGGAGGAGCCAGCATTTCCCAGCAGAGTAAATCACAGGCCTCTTAGTTACTGCAGGTGCAGATACCACCCTTCTTCCCCAGGAAGTTGGTAAATCAAACCTTAGGCCTAGATTTGCAGTCTGCTACAGGTTGAGTGAGGCAAGAAGCAGAGGGAGGCATGCTGAGAGAAGAACAGCACCCCAAACCAGACCCTGGGGGCTTCATGGGGAGGGGCACAGCATGGTGCTGAGGGACCACTGCTCCCACCTGGGCCTCCAGGGGTAGGCCAGATAATCCTGGGACCCCTGCCAGTCCTGACCTTCTGTGGGTCTCTGACCCAGTGTCTGGGTGTCTGGGGGCAGCTGGAGCAAAGGGTCTGGGGCTCAGGGATGGAGGCTGGAGAGGGGGCTTGGGAAGGGGCAGCAGCTCTGAGCTGAGCTCTGGGTAGGGTGTGATTGATGGGAATAAGAGGCGAATGGTCACAGAGGACAGGCCAAGAGTGGGGGTGTCCAGCAGGGCCTGGGCCAGAGCAGCCTGGAGGAAACCAGAGGGGCAGGACTCAGCACCCTGGGCTGGGAATCAGCGCCTGGCTCAGTTCTGGTGCTGCTGACTGGCTGTGTGACCTTGGGCAAGTCACTTGGCCTCTCTGGGCCTCAGCTGCCTCACCTGCAAAGTGAAGGTGATTATTCCTGCCCTGGATGTGGGGCTATTGGGAGAACTCAAGGAGCAAAAAGCCAGTCAGTAGGAACTACCTTAAACATAGGGCATGGGGTGGGGCCTGGGTCTGACTCACTTTCCTCTGCTCCCAGCCTCCTGGTGATCACCTTGGAGGTGGCCACTCTGGATCCTTCCGTCCTGGGAGGTGGGAGGCCCAGATCCCAGCTTCACCTGCCAGAGGCTTTCTGTGTCATCAGGGACCAGCCCCTGTCCCTCTCTGGGCTCCTGTCACCATTGGCTGGGGCTGGATGACAGGCACTGTTCCCTCCACCTCCAGGCTGGACTCTGTCCCTTTTCTTCCTGCCCCGTCCCTTACCCAGTGTTGCACTGGTAGATATTTCAGCATTGGCTCTCCAAGAATCAAAGCCCTGATCCGTGCTGTTGGCCAGTCTCTGTGGTGTGAACACTCCCCCCACGGTCAGGATCAAGTTACTGATGAGCCGTCACTCAACGGGAGGCTTGGAAGGGGCACAGAACAGCACAGGGATGTACAGTGTTTCTGCCCCACAGATGGAACTAACCCTAAGTGTATGCAGCAGTACAATGCTATGCAGTAATTAGGGATCAAGGGCCTTTGAGTGTTTATTAACTTCAGTTTTAATATAATCCATTTCATTGTGAGTTAATACAATTTAAGAGTTAATACAATTTAACTGTTCATTGTGGCTGTATTTAACAACTGGTTGACAAAATTCCTGAAATTCTAACCATTGGTTCTGTGAGCTGCTTTGGGCTGGTTCTGACACACCTCTGCCCCCACTCCTCTCATCCTAGCATCCTTGCTTCTTGATCCTACAATCACGGAAATAAAACTGCCTAATTTCAGGACCTGTAAAAGAGTCCACAGCAGCCTTCTTGGAGGCTGGGTGGTCAGCCCCCACATTACTTGATCACCTCTCCAAATGCAGTACCTGGCACATTCAGTTTGTTTTTCCATGTCTTTATCATCAGACATGATGATTATATCACTTTATTCAACTGAATTAATCATGGGGTAGGGGAGCAGGGAGAATCCCTAGGGCTTTATCTGAGTACCAGGAGCAGTCAACCCTTTAGTCCTCACTGAAGCCACCAGAGGGGGTACATCAGGCTCCGGGGGTGTCTCCTTGGAAGACCCTGTTCAGAACTTCTTTGGCGGTCACTGACCCAGGCCCCTTGGACCTCCTGCAGCCTCACTCTTGCTGTGGGGAGTCTGAGAGGAGCGAACTCATTTCATGGATAAAGCTTGAAGCTGGAAAGGATTTTCTCATTTTGCTAATGGAGAAACAGGCTCAGAGATGGGCAAGGTCTTACTCAAGATGACTCACCCCATCAGGAAAGATTCAGAGGGAGACCCCTGGCTCTTCAGCTCCTCCTGGGACACCCCCCCCCCCACCATGTCCCAGCTGTATCAGGGGTAACATTTCTCAGCTGAGGGGAAAGCATGGAGATTATCCAAAGTTTGGAAACAGAGCTCTTTAAAGCCTGATCTTGAGGAGCCCTGACCACCACAGAGCCTGGGCCACCAGCTCCTGTGTTCTAAGGGACGGTCCCCCAGACCCATTTCCATCAGCCCTAAGTGGCTGCTCAATCCTCCCAAGCTGGCCTCTGAGGCTGCCTCTTTCAGGAAGCCCCCCATGGTTCACCCCTGAGCCTGCATCTCAGTCTTCTCTCTAGTGCTCATGGGCCAGGCCCCTAGTCCTCCCGCTACCAACCCTGTAGAGGCTCCAGACAAGTCTCTTCCCTTCCCCAAGCCTCAGTTTATACATCTGACAAGTGGGCACGATCTAAACAGAGCTCTTTAAAGCCTGATCTTGAGGAGCCCTGACCACCACAGAGCCTGGACCACCAGCTCCTGTGTTTTAAGGGACGGTCCCCCAGACCCATTTCCATCAGCCCCAAGTGGCTGCTCAATCCTCCCAAGCTGGCCTCTGAGGCTGCCTCTTTCAGGAAGCCCCCCATGGTTCACCCCTGAGCCTGCATCTCAGTCTTCTCTCTAGTGCTCATGGGCCAGGCCCCTAGTCCTCCCGCTACCAACCCTGTAGAGGCTCCAGACAAGTCTCTTCCCTTCCCCAAGCCTCAGTTTATACATCTGACAAGTGGGCACGATCATTTCTGCTTGATGCACCTCATGGGGTTTGGTGAAGAACAGATGAATGGGCGGTTGGGTGGGAACGGCTCTGAGATGCTGGGAATTATCTGAGGATGCTGGTTGCTGTAAGCTCTAGTGTGACTGAAAGTCTTGCTCTGGCTGCTGGTCCTGTGGGCAGATGTGGCTTGAGACTGTGTGGGTCAAGCCTCAGGTAGGTCTGATATGCATCCTGGCTCTGGCACGAGAGCTGTGAGACACTGGGGGGACATGTCCATGCCTCTGGGAGTCCAGTCTTCACCTGTGCGGTGGGGAGCCCTTTGCCCACTGCTCAGGGAAGGTGAGGGGGAATGGGAGGAACGTGGCAGGGGTGGAGGGTCAGGGTCCCAGGGTGAGCCTGGTGGTCGTCATCCATCACAGTGTTGACAGAGCTGGGGGTGGCATGGTGTCTGTCCAGAGAGTGCTAGGTCATCCCTGCCCCCACAGCCATCCTTCCCCGGCCCACCCCACCCCGTCTGGGCATCCGTGCCCACCTAGGCTGCCTCTCAGCTCCTCTCCCTGAGCCCCTGACATCCTCCTGTGTTTTACAGCGCTCTCCTCCAGTCTCCTCCACATTTTGTCAAAACACCAGCTTTGATTTCTGACAGGCAGGAAACAATCTGGAGGATGACTGACAGCCACCAAATGCTGTCAGGATGTGGTGGAGGCAGGAGGGAAGGCGTGAGGATGCTGGAGGGGCAGAAGTGCACGTGGGCCCAGGACAAGGCTCGGTGGTGCCACGTCTTCCAATGCATCGGGGATTGGCCCCTGGCGGATGTAGAGGGGCAAGTCCCCGGGGCAGAGGCGAGGTGACCGCCTTGCAGTCTGATAGCACCTCGGTCCGCAGAGCTGCCGCGGCCCTGATAGCAGTACTGGGGCCTGTGTACTGAGCACTTCCTTTGTCCCTTTACATGCACCTCCTCTATTCATCCTGTACCAACGCTTTAAGGGAGGTCTCTTTTCGTTCTATGTTACAAGTATGGAGGGGCTTTCTTGGTATCTCAGTTGGTAAAGAACCCTCCTGCAATGCAGGAGACCTGGGTTTGATCCCTGGGTTGGGAAGATTCCCTGGAGGAGGGCACGGAAACCTACTCCAGTATTCTTGCCTGGAGAATCCCCGTGGACAGACGAGCCTGGCAGGCTACAGTCCACTGGGCCACAGAGAGTTGGACACAACAGAGCGACTAAGCACAGCACAGCCCCACAGGGATGGAAATAAAGACTCAGAGAAGTCGAAAAACATGTCTAAAGACACAGAGTTAGAGAAGGATGGAAGTAACTACATTGCTGAACTCCTAAGCAAGCCTCCAGGGGACCAAGATTCTAAAAAGTGAAGAATCTCTTAAATAGGAAGGAGGTTCTGGAAGTGCAGAGGAGACCATGGTACCAAAGCCCAAGGCTATATCCTGTGTATATTCATGGAGATATGCCTGGGGCACTAGAGAGGAATTTCAGTAAACATGAGGAATAAATACCCCAGCTTCTGTGCAAAGTTGTGGCTAGAATGGGTCCTTCAAAGGATTCCTAGTAGATGGAGCCCCAATTACATCCTTCCTGTCTCATCCCCTTCTCACCTGTGATCCCTAGGAATCCTTCCTAAGCTCCTGTCTGGGGATCTGCTTTCTGATGAACCCAGTCAAGGACACATGGTCAAACCCCTTCAAAAAACGTGGGATCCAAGCTTGCCTCTTAGACACATCAATGGAAACCCAGACTGTGGGCTCTGTGAGCCTGGGAAAGGGTAGGAGAAGCTTGTGGGCAGCAGAGCTAGAGCTCAGGGGCAGCGCAGCAGGGAGTGTCCCGGGGAGCAGCTGGAGGGAAGCCAGACAGGCAGCTGGTCTGCCCTGCAGGTTGATCTGAAGGGACCTAGTGGAAGCTGAAATGGGCTGAATAGCCAAGGCAGCTGAATGTGCAGTGACGTGGAGCAAAAGGGCCTGGGGTTGCAAGGACTCTCTAAAGACTGGGATCAGCCTGGAGATTTGTCAGTGAGAAACCACAGCCTCTCCTCAGGCTAACAAGGGACGTTGAGGGGCGGAGAGAGCCTGCCTGGGAAGTGGACACAGAGGACTATATAAAAGAACATTTTCTTTCTTCACTTTGGCAACTAGGAAACTCAAGGTCAGGTCTACAGCTGGCCTCTGGCAAGGGCACAGGAATGAATGGCATGTATGTCCATGTACCTAATTTCCATAAGGATCTTCTCCTTCGACTCCTCTTCTTCCATCTCCCCCTTCCTCCCAGTCCCCTCCTCTTCTCCTCCCTCTCCCCTGCCCTCTATTCCTCTCCTCCTTCCCCTCCTTTTCCTCCCCTTCCTCTCTCTCCTTCCTCTGCTTTCTGTCTACATCTCTCCTTCAACTTCCAGTTGTCTATATTAGAGCTTTGCATTTGTATACTTTTAGGAAGTTGCTTCAATTCCTTAGACAAATAAAGTGGGGCATTGATGTTGCTCAGTTGCTAAGTCTTGTCTGACTCTTTGTGACGCCATGGACTGCAGCACACTAAGCTTCCCTATCCTTCACCAACTCCCAGATCTTGCTCAAACTCATGTCCATTGAGTCAGTGATGCCATCCAGCTATCTCATCCTCTGTTGCCCCCTTCTCCTCCTGCCTCAATCTTTCCCAGCATCAGGGTCTTTTCCAATGAGTCAGCTCTTCACATCATGTGGCCAAAGGACTGGAGCTTCAGCTTCAGCATCAGTTCTTTTAATGAATATTCAGGGTGGATTTCCTTTAGGATGGATGGGTTGATCTCTTTGCTGCCCAAGAGACTCTCAAGTGAGACATAAATAAACACAAAACATAACCCTCATAGGTATGCAACTGTTAACACTTTGCTTTCTATCTTAATAAAGAACAAAGATTTTTTCTTGTAAAAAAGGCAAATATGCACTGCAAAAAATAATTCAAGAAATACTAGACAAAACAAAAAAGAATGTAAAATAAACATTTCTGTTACTCAGAAACGTCTGTGATAAACTTTTGATGGACGATTTCCAGGCGTATCTTCATGAACTTACACAGGATGTGACAGAGAGACAGGCAGGAGGAAAAATAGGATCATAATGGCATCATTATGTTTCCTTGAATTTAAAGGAAGAAATGGAAATTGTGGTGAAATTGAAGGAATTTTGTACTTCAGATACATTTTGATTTATAAAAGATGTATCCTCCTACAGTTAAAAAGAAAAAAAATTAAAAATATTGAGATGTTGCTATGATTTTAAAATAACTGCTGATTAAATTTTATACCATATGTGATACCTCCCTAGTAAGAAAGATCAGGAAATTAGCACTTTCATCCCACCACCTCCTGATTCTGTCATACTGTGTCAAGGTCACGCTCTTTCACGTTTTTCAGAAACAACACTGCTGTTGGAGACTTGGACTTTCTTCTGTGTCTGTATAGATTCAGTACTCAGCATCTGTTTACTCTCCTCCTCTCCTAAGACCCCGCCATACACACTCCTGGTCTTGCCTTTCACGAGTTCAGTTCAGTTCAGTTCAGTTGCTCAGTCGTGTCCGACTCTTTGTGACCCCATGGACTGCAGCACACCAGGCTTCCCTGTCCATCACTAGCTCTCAGGGATGCTCAAACTCATGTCCATCGAGTCAGTGATGCCATTCAACTATCTCATCCTCTGTCGTCCCCTTCTCCTCCCACCTTCAGTCTTTCCCAGCATCAGGGTTTTTTCCAATGAGTAAGTTCTTCACATCAGGTGGCCAAAGTATTGGAGCTTCAGCTTCAGCATCAGTCCTTCCAATGAATATTCAGGACTGATCTCCTTTAGGATGGACTGGTTGGATCTCCTTGCAGTCCAAGGGGCTCTCAAGAGTCTTCTCCAACACCACAGTTCAAACGCATCAATTCTTCAGCCCTCGGCTTTTCTTTCACGAGTTCTTCATTTGTAAAATATGTTTGTTAATGGTATTTTTTTCAAGAAAGGCTCATGAAGTTTGTCTCCTGAGTTCCTACATCCTTGAGGCAGAGTATCATTGCCTTGGGACCTGGAAAATCAGCTGAACGGGGTATGAAACCCTGTGGTTCTGTTTTCTTGCCCTCAGACCTTGCGAGACGGTCCATGGTCTTCTAGTGCCGCCTTGGAGAAGCTTGTGCCACCCTGACTTCTCCCCACCATTGTGAACCGGCCAATAGATCCTATTTTTGAATCTCAGTTGCGTCATTCAGATATGTTTTTATGTTGACATATTTTTATCAAGTTTTTTTTTTTTCCTGAAAGGTGCTGCGCATTTTTGATCTACAAATTTAGATTTTCCTTTAACTTCAGAATTGTTTTTCTGACATTATTTCTTAGATTTTGTTGTTGCCTCATTGTCTATATTTTACAGTCTTTGTCTTGAGAACATTATTTTCTTCCTAATCTTTGAAAAAAGTTTTCTAATTAATTCTAGCTTTTTCACAATGTTCCTTAAACTCTTTTCATCATGCCTCTTCTATGTTTTGCTGTTTCTAAGATGGGTTCCTTCTCTCCTGTTTCTTTTCGTTTATTCCGTTTCATTCCCATGAAAGACAGCTTGGTTTAATTTTGTGCTGTTGTTTTATATGCCTTTACTTGAATCCATTTGAAAATGTTAAAAAATGCCATGTTGTCTGCAATTTCCTGGGACTCCATAAAACCAATTTTTCTGACGTCTTCCCTCTTTCTTTGGGCAATTACTGTTGTGGTATATTTTCTTCATCTGCCTTTGTTGTGTTCCTTTTTCCTCCTTTCTGTGGCTCTGGGCACAGTTCCTGTGTTAATTTCCTCCTAACTTATTTTTAGGTGGATCCAGCCCTTTTTGAAAGTGAAGGTCTCCAGTCGTGTCCGACTCTTTGCAACCCCATGGGCTAGTCCATGGAATTCTCCAGGCCAGAATACTGGAGTGGGCAGCCTTTCTCTTCTCTAGGGGATCTTCCCAACCCAGGGATTGAACCCAGGTCTCCTGCATCACAGGAGGATTCTTTACCAGCTGAGCCAAGAGGGAAGCCCATAGCTCAGTTGGTAAACAATCCACCTGCTATGCAGGAGACCCCAGTTCGAATCCTGGGTTGGGAAGATCCGCTGGAGAAGGGGTAGGCTACCCACTCCAGTATTCTAGGGCTTCCCTTGTGGCTCAGCTGGTAAAGAATCCACCTGCAATGTGGGAGACGTGGGTTCGATCACTGGGTTGGGAATATCCCCTCGAGAAGGGAAAGGCTACCCACCCCAGTATTCTGGCCTGGAGAATTCCATGGACTATATAGTCTATGGGGTCGCAAAGAGTTGGACACGACTGAGCGACTTTCATTTTCATAGCCCTTTGTGGGAGGGTAGTGAGGGAAGGGGTAGGTAGTGTGGGAAATGCCTTCCATTTTGATTTATTGTCTTAGCGTCTCTGTTCACATCAGTTATTTCTTTGCTGTAGGAGTGCAGCTCAGTATTTGCCATCTCAGTGATCAGTGTGGCCCAACCATAGCTGTTCCTGTAGGTTATCAGTTTCCTGGAGGGTCATGTAGGTTATCTGAGGATGTCCGTGTATCGTCATCAGTTTCTACATTTGTCCTGATAGATTTTACAAAACTTGGCAGGTATGTTTCAGATTTTGTAATTGAAGTTACAAGCAATTTATTGCATCACTCACATTGAAAAAAGATCCCCCTTCTATTTTTTCTTTCTCTCTTTTTTTTTTTTTTGTGATTGTTGTTTTAGGTTGGTTTTGATAAAAGGAAGTGAAATATATATCTACTCCCCTATTTTCACTTGGGCATCAAGTGCTTTCTCATCCACTATCTTTCAGTCGCATTGGAAACCCAGGGAAATGGTGAGGTGGTTTCCTCTCGGAGAGGAGCAGAGAACTGGGAACCCAGAGCTTGAGAGGAGGACAAGACTGCAGGGCCATCATAGGCCAGAGTAGGCAACACTCACACATATGCTGTCCAGGAGCAAACACTGACATGTGACCCCATGCTCTCTCACACATGCTTCTGGCATGTGCAAGGGCTCTGCACTCCTGAGGCAGACATCACTAATCCATCACAGCACTCTTTCTTCCCGAACCTGAAAGTGAAATGTGTCACTCAGTCGTGTCCAATTCTTTGCAACCCCATGGACTGTAGCCCACCAGGCTCCTCTGTCCATGGGATTTCTGAGGCAAGAATACTGGAGTGCTTTGACATTTCCTTCTCCAGGGGATCTTCCCAATCCAGAGACTGAACCCAGGTCTCCTACACTGCAGGAAGATTTTTTTCACCACCTGAGCCATCAGGGCAGCCCTCCTGAACCTGAACTCAGCCCCAAATTCCTTTTCAAGACAACAGATCAGGAAAATAAAGCCAACCAACTGGCATGGGCTTGTGAAATGCAATTTGTCTGCCTACCCCATATTTGAGATTTTCCAGGTACACTGAATAGTTGTGGAGTTAGGAAACCCTGGGCTGCCCTTGTGGCTCAGCTGGTAAAGCCTCTGCCTGTGATGCAAGAGACCTTGGTTCAATCCCTGGGTTGGGAAGGTCCCCTGGAGAAGGGACATGCTACTCACTCCAGTATTCTGGCCTGGAAAATTCTGTGGACTGTAGAGTCCATAGGATCTCAAAGAGTCAGACATGACGGAGTGAGTTTCACTTCACTAGGAAGCCCTGCGTTTGAATTCCAGCTCTGTGAATGCCTCACAGAGCAGACTTGGACAAATACCTTCTCAGCTCTGAATCTCAGCTTTCCTGTGTGTTAAATAAAGATCACTTACCTTGGTTGGAGGATTACATGAGGTTATGTTGGTAAAGTTCCTAACCAAGCATAAGGCACGTTTAGATGTTTAATAGTACTTTTAGACAGAAATGAAAAACGTATTGTTCTTCTCCTGATGCAGCTTTAAAATGAGGGAGAGAGAAAGATTTCATTCCATGTGTGAACTCGAGTACTGAATACAATTGTGAGGTCTGGTCCAGACTCAGCAGGGCAGTGGCTATCATTGATTAGCAGTGTCTGCACAATTTGTGTGCTTGGAAGTAGGAAGTGAAAGAGAGGTTGGGAGGTTCAGGCCCTTCTCCATCACCCATGACCCTCTGTTTCTTGTGGACCACACAGGTATATGAAGAGAAGCCTCTGCTTTTACCGCCGTGGTGTTTCCTGCTTCTCTGATGACCATCCGGTAAATTTCATTATCAAAGCTGAGGGGAAACCAAGCCTGAGCAATGCAGTGAGAAGGTCACTGGGAGGTGTCAGCAAGTCTACGTTTTAGTTCCAGGTTCCCATAAACTTGTACTTGAGCAATCTCTTCTTCCTGAGAGCAGGGAGTAGGAGGGAATAGACCGTGGTAGTGGATAAATGTTACACAACCTGGAAGAAGAAATCGGTCTAAGTCACTTCAGTCATGTCCAACTCTTTGCGACCCCATGGGCTGTAGCCTGCTAGGCTTCTCTGTCCAAGGGGATTCTCCAGGAAAGAATACTGGAGTGAGTTGCCATTTTCTTCTCCAAGAATTCTTCCAGCATTCACAACTAATAAATCTGGGATTTTCTGTTTTGTATTTGTTAAAATGTAAGCTTCTATATGTATTTTACATTTTAATTGTGATAAAATATAAATAACATGGGACTTACCATTTTAATCATTTTAAATTGTAATTGAAGGCATTAAGTATATTCATATCACCACCATCCACTGCCAGAATTTCATCATTCCACACTGAAACTCTGTACCCATTAAACATTAACTCTTCTTTCCCCAACCCCTATCCCTAGTACCTGGTAACCACTATTCCAGTTTCTGTCTCTAAAGATTTAGCTATTCCAGGTACTTCATATAGGTGGAAGTATTTGTCCTTTCATATTTGTCCTTCTGTGTCTGGTTTATTTCACAGAGCATAATGTCTTCAAGGTTCATCCATATCATAGCACATTTCAGATTTCACTACTTTTTAAGGCTGAGTAGTATTTCATTGTTTATATACACTACATTTTGTTTATCCATTCATCTGGCAATGAATGGATTGACAGAATGAATCGTCTCTATCTTTTGGCTATTGTGAATAAAGCTGTTAGGAATCTTGATACAAAAATATCTTTTGAGTGTCGACTTCTAGTTTTTTGAGGCATCTATCCAGTAGTAGAATTGCTGGATTATATTCTGCATTTTCTTAAAGGACTGTCATATCGTTTTGTACAGTGGCTGCACAATTTTATATTCCTATCAGCAGTGTCCAAGGGTTCCATCCTCGCCAATACTTGTTATTTTCTCTTCTTTAGATTATAGCCATCCTAATGAGTATAAAGTGGGTTTGATTTGCATTTTTCTATCAGATATATGATTTGAAAATATTTACTTCCATCCTATGGGTTGCCTTATTACTCGGTTAATCATGTCATTTGACGTACAGAAGTTTTTACAAAATTTTTGATGGACTCGAGTTTATCTATTTTTTTTCTCTTTTGTTGTCTGTTTTTGGTGTTCATATCAAAGCAATCATTGCTGATTCCAATGTCCTGAAGTTTTCACCTATGTTTTCTTCTAAAAGTTTTAGTTTTAACTCTTACATTTAGGTTCTTAATGTAATTTGGGGTAATCTTTGTATATGTTGCAAATAAGGGTCCACCTTCATTCTTTTGCATATAGACATTCAGTTTTCTGAATACCGTTAGTTAAAAAAGTTGGCTCTTTCCCCATTGAATGTTCTTGGGACTTGTTGAAAATCACTGGACCACACATGCAAGGCTTTATCTTTGGGTTCTGTACCCTATTTGAAAGTGTTAGCTGCTCAGTCGTGTCTGACTCCTTGCAATCCCATGGACTTTAGCCCACCAGGCTCCTCTGTCTAGGGGATTCTCCAGGTAAGAATAATGGAATGGGTTGCAGTTTCCTTCTCCAGGGGATCTTCCCGATCCAGGGATCAAAACTGGGTTTCCTGAATTGCAAGCAGATTATTTAATTGGTATATATTTTCTGTCTTTATGCCAGTGCTATACTTTTTTGATGACTATAGTCTGTAATATGTTTTGAAATCAGAAAGTATAGCTGCTCAGTTGTGTCTGACTCCTTGCAATCCCATGGACTTTAGCCCACCAGGCTCCTCTGTCTAGGGGATTCTCCACGTAAGAATAGTGGAATGGGTTGCAGTTTCCTTCTCCAGGGGATCTTCCCGATCCAGGGATCAAAACTGGGTCTCCTGAATTGCAAGCAGATTATTTAATTGGTATATATTTTCTGTCTTTATGCTAGTGCTACACTTTTTTGACGACTGTAGTCTGCAATATGTTTTGAAATCAGAACGTGTAAGACCTCCAACTTTGTTCTTTTTCAAGATATTTTTGGCTATTCAGAATCTCTTGAGATTCTGTATTAATTTCAGAATGGATTTTTCTATTTCTGAAAAAAAATCAAGATTGAATTGAATCTGTAGATTGCTTTGAATAGCATTAATGCATTAATATTAAGTTTATAATAAAAGTCTTCAAATCCATGAGCATAAAATATATTTTCATTTATTTACATCTTCTTACATTTCTTTCAGCAATATTTTCTAGTTTTTAGTGTACAGGTCTTTCACTTCATTAGTTAACCCAACTTCTCATTATTTTATTCTTTGTGATGCTATTGTAAATGTGATTGTTCTC
>SJXQ01003843.1:2130-21646 GCA_006408695.1 Aepyceros melampus | reverse complement strand
GATCGAGTCGGTGATGCCATCCAGCCATCTCATCCTCTGTCGTCCCCTTCTCCTCCTGCCCCCAATCCCTCCCAGCATCAGAGTCTTTTCCAATGAGTCAACTCTTCACATGAGGTGGCCAAAGTACTGGAGTTTCAGCTTCAGCATCATTCCCTCCAAAGAAATCCCAGGGCTGGTCTCCTTCAGAATGGACTGGTTGGACCTCCTTGCAGTCCAAGGGACTCTCAAGAGTCTTCTCCAACACCACAGTTCAAAAGCATCAATTCTTCGGCGCTCAGCCTTCTTCACAGTCCAACTCTCACATCCATACATGACCACTGGAAAAACCATAGCCTTTACTAGATGGACCTTAGTCGGCAAAGTAATGTCTCTGCTTTTGAATATGCTATCTAGGTTGGTGATAACTTTTCTTTCAAGGAGTAAGCGTCTTTTAATTTCATGGCTGCAATTACCATCTGCAGTGATTTTGGACATAAACAGAAACAGTGACACAATAAAATAGCATACTGTCTTAACCCATTGTTTGTTGAATACACGAGTGGTATTCAAATTGCCAAATTAGTGGGTGATCTGTTAACGACTCAGTAGTCTATCCTACTGCTTCCCTGGAGGTTTATTGCTGCTATGGCTACTACCACCGCCTCTCCCACTGGGAGCTCCCTTCTGACTCCCACAGTCTATTACCCTAATCTCCCCTGAATCTACAAGTTTGAAGTCAATTTGTCAGCCTGCATGCTCTCTGAAAGTAGTAACTGGAGACAAGGAAGTATACTGGGAAGGAATATAAGGCCAACAAGCATTTTCATTTGAGCTGAGGCCATATAGGGCATTGCTGGCTGTCAAAGGACTTTGAGATGTTTGAGATGTTTCTGTAGAAAGAAAGTCCTCATGCAGGGACTTTCCTGGTGGCCCAAATGTTGAGGCTGAGTCTTTTAGTGCAGGAGTAGTGGGTTCAGTCCCTGGTCTAGAAACTGGATTCCTGCAGGCCTCATGGCCAAAGGACCAAGAGGTAAAGTGGGAGCAATATTGTAAGAATTCAGTTGGGACTTTAAAGATTGTCCATATCAAGAAAAATCTTAAAAACAAGAAAGAAAGAAAGCCCTCATGCATACCAATTAGNGGCTAATGGTTTGTCAATTTTATTTATCCTTTCAAAGAACCAGCTTTTGGCTTTGTTGATTTTTGCTATGGTCTCTTTTGTTTCTTTTGCATTTATTTCTGCCCTAATTTTTATGATTTCTTTCCTTCTACTAGCTCTGGGGTTCTCCATTTCTTCCTTTTCTAGTTGCTTTAGGTGTGACAACATCAAAGTACTAATATTTACATTAGTTCCAGAAGGGGTTCCAGAAGGAAAAGATGAAAATAAAGTGGTCAGGAATATGTTTGATTAATTATAGATGGGCATTTCTCACATCTGAAGAAGGAAATATCCAGCAACCGAAAGCACAGTTTCCAAACAAGATGACTCAAAAGAAACCCACACCAATGCATATAATTAAAATGGTAGAATTTAAAGTGAAACGGCAGCAAGAGAAAAAGAGAGTCAAATACAAGGGAACTCCTATAAGGCTATCAACTTATTTTTTCAGCAGAAAATTGCAGAGCACATGGCAGTGGCATGATATCATTAAAGTGATGAAAGAGAAATGCTTTCAACCTAACACACTCTACCCAAGAAGGTTATAATTAAGAATGGAAGAAAATATAAAAGACCTTCTCCAACAACCAAAGACATAAAAAGCTAAACAATACTAAACCAACATTACAAAAAGTGTTAAAAGATCTTTCTTCATTTAGATAACAAGTATCAACCCAGAGGGGTGTGATGGGGAGGGAGATGGGAGGGCAGTTCAAAAGGGAGAGGATATATGTATGCCTATGCTGATTCATGTTGAAATTTGACAGAAAACAACAAAATTCTGTAAAGCAATTATCCTTCAGTTAAAAAATAAATTAATTCAAAACAGTAAAGGTGACATGAAATAAAGAATTATAGGAAAGGAAAAATCCCACAGGTTAAGACAAATATATAGTGAAGACTGTGAATGAACAACTTAAATAAGCTAGTGCAAATGTTAAGGCAAAATTGTAAAATTTATTATAGTTACAATAAACAAGGGGTAGACATGAATATGTAAAAAATAATATCAAGATCAGAAAAATGGAGAAAGGGAACACAAAGTGTAGAATTTTTACAGTGTGTTTGAAGAGAAATATTGGATTAAACAAGCAAAGTATGGTTAAGGGCAATGTATATGATCTCTGTTGTAACCACAAATCAAGAAAACCTTCAATATATACACAAAAACTA
Source organism: Aepyceros melampus (assembly GCA_006408695.1). Classification (NCBI taxonomy): domain Eukaryota; kingdom Metazoa; phylum Chordata; class Mammalia; order Artiodactyla; family Bovidae; genus Aepyceros; species Aepyceros melampus. Next base: position 19,335 of record SJXQ01003843.1, on the reverse strand, counting down.
GAGAGAAAGCAATACAAAGCATCACACTAACGAAAATCATCATAGTTTGAAAGGAAAAGACTAAAGGAAGAAGAAAATAATGGAGAAGTAACACTAATGACCAGAGAACAAACAAACAAACAAAAAAAGTAACTATATGCCTATCAATAGTCAATTTATAAGTCAATGGATTAATTGCTCCAATCAAAAGACATCGGGAAGATGGTGGAGGAATAGGATGGGGAAACCACTTTCTCCCCAAAAATTCATCAAAAGAACATTTCAACACTGAGTAAATTCTACAAAATAACTTCTGAATGCAGGCAGAGGACATCAGGCACCCAGAAAAGCAGATTATTATCTTCAAAAACAGATTTTTAATCTTTGATTTTTGGTATTTGTTGTCAGTTTTGTACATTTAAAAACCCAATCTTCAGTACCCAATTTTACCTGAGGGCGAGATTACTGGCTTGACCACTCTCTCCTCCTTTGGACTCTCTTTTTTCTCCACCAGGTTGTCTCTGTCTCTTCCCTCCCTTTTCTCTTCTCTACCCAACTCTGTGAATCTCTGTGGGTTCCAGACAATGGATAACACGTAGGGAACTGGTTACTGGCTGGATCTGTCTCTCTCCTTTTCATTTCCCTCTTTTATCCTCCTGGCCACCTCTGTCTACTTCCTCCCTCTCCTCTTCCCTGTATAACTCCATGAACATCTCTGAGCGGTCCAGACTGAGGAGTGCACATAAGGAAGTGATTACTGGCTAGTTTGCTCTCTCCTCTTTTGAGCCCACCTCATCTCATTCCAGTCACCTCTAACTACTCCCTCCCTCTTCTCTTCTCCATGTAACTCAGTGAACATCTCTGGGTGTCCTGCAATGTGGAGAAAATTTTCATCTTTAACCTAGATGTTTTATCATCAGTGCTATATAGATGGAGAAGTCTTGAGGCTACTTTAAAAATAAAACTGAAAACCAAAGCAAGAGGCTTGAATCCAAATCCTGAGACCATCAGAGAACTCCTGACTTCAGGAAACATTAATTGATAGGAGCTCATCAAACACCTCCATACCTACACTGAAACCAAGCACCACCAAAGGGCCAACAAGTTCCAGAGCAAGACATACCATGCATATTCTCCAGCAACACATGAACACACCCCTGAACTTCAATATACCGGCAGCTCAAGTTACTCCAAAACCATAGATGTCTCATAACTCATTACTGGACACTTCATTGCACTCCAGAAAGAAATCCAGCTCTACACACCAGAACTCTGACACAAGCTTTCCTCACCAAGAAACTTTGACAAGCCACTGATACAACCCCACCCACAGTGAGGAAACTCCATAATAAAGAGAACTCCACAAATTCCCAGAATACAGAAAGGCCACCCCAAAAGCAGCAATATAACCAAGATGAAGAGACAGAGCAATGCCCAGCAGGTAAAGCAACAGGAGAAATGCCCACTAAACCAAACAAAAGAGGAAGAGATAGGGAATCTACCTGAGAAAGAATTCCAAATAATGATAGTGAAAATGATACAAAATCTTGAAATCAAAATGGAATCACAGATAAATAGCCTGGAGGCAAGGATTGGGAAGATGCAAGAAAGATTTAACAAGGACTTAGAAGCAGTAAGAAAGAGTCAATATATAATGAATAATGCAATAAATGAGATCAGAAACACTCTGGAGGCAACCAATAGTAGACTATCAGAGGAGGCAGAAGATAGGATTAGTGAAATAGAAGACAGAATGGCAGAAATAAATCAGAGAGGAAAAAAGAAAAACAAATTAAAACAAATGAGGACAATCTTAGAGACCTCCAGGACAATATGAAATGCTCCAACATTCGAATTATAGGAGTCCCAGAAGAAGAAGACCAAAAGAAAGACCATGAAAAAATACTTGAGGAGATCGTAGTTGAAAACTTCCCTAAAATGGGGAAGGAAATAATCATCCAAGTCCAAGAAACTCAGAGAGATCCAAACGGGATAACCCAAGGTGAAACACTGCAAGACACATATTAATCAAATTAACAAAGATCAAACACAAAGAACAAATATTTAAAGCAGCAAGGGAAAAAAAAAACAAATAACACACAAGGGGATTCCCATAAGGATAACAGCTGATCTTTCAATAGAAACTCTTCAGCCCAGAAGGGAATGGCAAGACATACTTAAAGTGATGAAAGAAAATAACCTATAGCCCAGATTACTGTACCCAACAAGGATCTCATTCAAATATGAAGGAGAAATCAAAAGCTTTCCAGACAAGCAAAAGCTGAGAGAATTCAGCACCACCAAACCAGCTCTCCAACAAATGCTAAAGGATCTTCTCTAGACAGGAAACACAAAAAGGGCATATAAACTGGAACTCAAAACAATAAAGTAAATGGTAATGAGATCATACTTATCAATAACTTCCTTAAACATAAATGGGTTGAATGTCCCAACCAAAAGACAAAGAATGGCTGAATGGATACAAAAACAAGACCTCTATATACGCTGCCTACAAGAGACCCACCTCAAAACAAGGGACACATACAGACTGAAAGTGAAGGGCTGGTAAAATATATTTCACGCAAATAGAGATCAAAAGAAAGCAGGAGTAGCTATACTCATATCCAATAAAATAGACTTTAAAACACAGGCTGTGAAAAGAGACAAAGAAGGCCACTACATGATAATCAAAAGATCAATCCAAGAAGAAGATATAACAATTATAAATATATATGCACCCAACATAGGAGCACCATAATATGTAAGACAAATGCTAACGAGTATGAAAGTTGAAGTTAACAATAACACAGTAATACTGGGAGACTTTAATACCCGACTCACATCTATGGACAGATCAACTAAACAGAAGATTAACAAAGAAACACAAACTTTAAATGATACAATAGACCAATTAGACATAATTGATATCTATAGGACATTTCACCCCAAAACAATGAATTTCCCCTTTTTCTCAAGTGCTCCCGGAACCTTCTCCAGGATAGATCACATCCTGGTCCAAAATGTAACCTTGATAAATGCAAAAAAATTAAAATCATTCCAAGCATCTTTCCTGATCATAATGCATTAAGATTAGATCTCAATTACAAGAGAAAAACTATTAAAAATTCCAACATATGGAGGCAGAACAACATGCTTCTGAATAACTAACAAATCACAGAAGATATCAAAAAGAAATCAAACTGTGCATAGAAATGAATGAAAATTAAAACACAACAACCCAAAACCTTTGGGACACTATAAAAGCAGTGCTAAGAGGAAAGTTCATAGCAATACAGGCATACCTCAAGAAACAAGAAAAAAGTCAAATAAATAACCTAAGTCTCCACCTAAAGCAACTAGAAAAGGAAGAAATGGAGAACCCTAGAGTTAGTAGAAGGAAAGAAATCTTAAAAATTAGAGCAGAATTAAATGCAAAAGAAACAAAGAGACCATAGCAAAAATCAACAAAGCCAAAAGCTGGTTCTTTGAAAGGATAAATAAAATTCACAAACCATTAGCCAGACTCATCAAGAAACAGAGAAAAATCAAATCAATAAAATTAGAATGAAAATGGACAGATCACAACACAGAAATACAAAGGACCATAAGAGACTAGTATCAACAATTATATACCAATAATAAGGACAATGTGGAAGAAATGGACAAAGTCCTAGAAAAGTACAACTTTCTAAAACTGAGCCAGGAAAAAATAGAAAATCTTAATAGACTCATCACAAGCATGGAAATTGAAACTGTAATCAGAAACCTTCCAGCAAACAAAAGCCCAGGTCCAGACGGCTTCACAGCTGAATTCTACCAAAAATTTCGAGAAGAGCTAACACCTATCCTACTCAAACTCTTCCAGAAAACTGCAGAGGAAGGTAAATGTCCAAACTCATTCTATGAGGACACCATCACCCTAATAACAAAACCTGATAAAGATGCCACAAAAAAAGAAAAGTACAGGCCAATATCACTGATGAACATAGATGCAAAAATCCTTAACAAAATTCTAGCAATCAGAATCCAACAACACATTAAAAGATCATACACCATGACCAAGTGGGCTTTATCCCAGGGATGCAAGGATTCTTCAATATCCGCAAATCAATCAATGTAATACACAACATTAACAAATTGAAAAATAAAAACCATATGATTATCTCAATAGATGCAGAGAAGTCCTTTGACAAAATTCAACATCCATTTATGATAAAAACTCTCCAGAAAGCAGGAATAGAAGGAACATACCTCAACATAATAAAGGCTATATGACAAACCCACAGCAAACATTATCCTCAATGGTGAAAAATTGAAAGCATTTCCCCTAAAGTGAGGAACAAGACAAGGGTGCCCACTTTCACCACTAGTATTCAAAATAGTTCTGGAAGTTTTGGCCACAGCAATCAGAGAGAAAAAGATATAAAAGTAATCCAAATTGGGAAAGAAGAGGTAAAACTCTCACTATTTGCAGATATCATGATCCTCTACATAGAAAACCCGAAAGACTCCACCAGAAAATTACTAGAGCTAATCAATGAATATAGTAAAGTTGCAGGATATAAAATCAACACACAGAAATCCCTTGCATTCCTATACACTAACAATGAGAAAGTAGAAAAAGAAATTAAGGAAACAATTCCATTCACCATTGCAATGAAAATAATCAAATACTTAGGAATATACCTACCTAAAGCAACTTAAGACCCATATATAGAAAATTATAAAACACTGATGAAAGAAATCAAAGAAGACACTAATAGATGGCGAAATATACCATGTTCATGGATTGGAAGAATCAATATAGTGAAAATGAGTATACTACCCAAAGCAATCTACAGATTCAATGCAATCCCTATCAAGCTACCAACGGTATTTTTCACAGAGCTAGAACAAATAATTTCACAATGTGTTTGGAAATATAAAAAAACTCAAATAGCCAAAGCAATCTTGAGAAAGAAGCATGGAACTGGAGGAATCAACTTGCCTGACTTCAGGCTCTACTACAAAGCCACAGACATTAAGACAGTATGGTACTGGCACAAGGACAGAAATATAGATCATGGAACAAAATAGAATGCCCAGAGATAAATCCACACAACTATGGACACCTTATCTTCGACAAAGGAGGCAAGAGTATACAGTCGATTAAAGACAATCTCTTTAACAAGTGGTGCTGGGACAACTGGTCAACCACTTGTAAAAGAATGAAACTAGATCACTTTCCAACACCATACACAAAAATAAACTCAAAATGGGTTAAAGATCTAAACATAAGTCCAGAAACTATAAAACTCCTGGAGGAGAACATAGGCAAAACACTCTCCAACATAAACCACAGCAGGATCCTCTATGACCCATCTTCCAGAATACTGGAAATAAAAGCAAAAATAAACAAATGGGATCTAATTAAAATTAAAAGCTTCTGCACAACAAAGGAAACTATATGCCCAGAGATAAATCCACACAACTATGGACACCTTATCTTCGACAAAGGAGGCAAGAGTATACAGTCGATTAAAGACAATCTCTTTAACAAGTGGTGCTGGGACAACTGGTCAACCACTTGTAAAAGAATGAAACTAGATCACTTTCCAACACCATACACAAAAATAAACTCAAAATGGGTTAAAGATCTAAACATAAGTCCAGAAACTATAAAACTCCTGGAGGAGAACATAGGCAAAACACTCTCCAACATAAACCACAGCAGGATCCTCTATGACCCATCTTCCAGAATACTGGAAATAAAAGCAAAAATAAACAAATGGGATCTAATTAAAATTAAAAGCTTCTGCACAACAAAGGAAACTCTAAGCAAGGTGAAAAGACAGCCTTCAGAATGGGAGAAAATAATAGCAAATGAAGCAACTGACAAACAACTAATCCCAAAAATATACAAGCAACTCCTGCAGCTCAATTCCAGAAAAATAAATGACCCAATCAAAAAATGGGGCAAAGAACTGAATAGACATTTCTCCAAAGAAGACATACGGATGGCTAACAAACACATGAAAAGATGCTCAACATCGCTCATTATCAGAAAAATGCAAATCAAAACCACAATGAGATATCATTTCACACCAGTCAGAATCACACCAATCCAAAATTCTACAAGCAAGAAATGCTGGAGAGGGTGTGGAGAAAAGGGAACCCTCTTAGACCGTTGGTAGGAATGCAAACTAGTACAGCCACTACGGAGAACATTGTGGATATTCCTTAAAAAACTGGAAATAGAACTGCTTTATGACCCAGCAATCCAACTGCTGGGCATACACACCGAGGAAACCAGAATTGAAAGAGACACGTGTACCCCAATGTTCATCACAGCACTGTTTACAATAGCCAGGACATGGAAGCAACCTAGATGTCCATCAGGAGATGAATGAATAAGAAACCTGTGGTACATATATACAATGGAGTACTCCTCAGTCATTAAAAAGAATACATTTGAATTAGTTCTAATGAGGTGGATGAAACGGAGACTATCATGCAGAGTGAAATAAGCTAGAAAGAAAAACACCAATATAGTATACAGACACAAGAGAAGACTCTACACATGAACATCACCAGATGGTCAACACTGAAATCAGATTGATTATATTCTTTGCAGCTAAAGGTGGAGAAGCTCTGTACAGTCAGCAAAAACAAGACCAGGAGCTGGAAGTGGCTCAGATCATGAGCTCCTTATTGCCAAATTCAGACTTAAATTTAAGAAAGTAGGGGAAACCACTAGACTATTCAGGTATGACCTAAATCAAATCCCTTATGATTATACAGGGGAAGTGAAAAATAGATTTAAGGGCCTAGATTGGCAGATAGAGTCCCTGATGAGCTATGGAATGAGGTTCATGACATTGTACAGGAGACAGGGATCAAGATCATCCCTATAGAAAAGAAATGCAAAAAAGCAAAATGGCTGTCTGGGGAAGCCTTACAAATAGCTGAGAAAAGAAGAGAAGCAAAAAGCAAAGGAGAAAAGGAAAAATATAAACATCTGAACGCAGAGTTCTAAAAAATAGCAAGAAGAGATAAGAAAGCCTTCTTCAGTGATCAATGCAAAGAAATAGAGGAAAAGAACAGAATGGGAAAGACTAGAGATCTCTTCAAGAAAATCAGAGATACCAAGGGAACATTTCATGCAAAGATGGGCTCGATAAAGGACAGAAATAGTATGGATCTAACAGAAGTATAAGATATTAAGTAGAGGTGGCAAGAATACACAGAAGAACTGTACAAAAAAGATCTTCATGACCTGGAAAATCATGATGGTGTGTGTGATCACTCATCTAGAGCCAGACATCCTGGAATGTGAAGTCAAGTGGGCCTTAGAAAGCATCACTACAAACAAAGCTAATGAAGGTGATGGAAGTCCAGGTGAGCTGTTTCAAATCCTGAAAGATGATGTTGTGAAATTGCTGCAGTCAACATTCCAGCAAATTTGGAAAACTCAGCAGTGGCCACAGGATTGGAAAAGGTCAGTTTTCATTCGAGGCCTAAAGAAAGCCAATGCCAAAGAATGGTCAAACTACCGCACAATTGCACTCATCTCACATGCTACTAAAGTAATGCTCAAAATTTTCCAAGCCAGGCTTCAGCAATATGTGAATCGTGAACTTCCTGATGTTCAAGCTGGTTTTAGAAAAGGCAGAAGAACCACAGATCAAATTGCCAACATCCGCTGGATCATGGAAAAAGCAAGAGAGTTCCAGAAAAACATCTATTTCTGCTTTATTGACTATGCCAAAGCCTTTGACTGTGTGGATCACAATAAACTGTGGAAAATTCTGAGAGAGACAGAAATACCAGACCACCTTACCTGCCTGTTTAGAAACTGCATGCAGGTCAGGAAGCAACAATTAGAACTGGACATGGAATAACAGACTTGTTCAAAGCAGGAAAAGGAGTACGTCAAGGCTGTATATTGTCACCCTGCTTATTTAACATATATGCAGAATGCATCATGAGAAATGCTGGACTGGAAGAAACACAAGCTGGAATCAAGATTGCTGGGAGAAATATCAAAAACCTTAGATATGCAGATGACACCACCCTTATGGCAGAAAGTGCAGAGGAGCTAAAAAGCCTCTTGGTGAAAGTGAAAGTGGAGAGTGAAAAAGTTGGCTTAACGCTCAACATTCAGAAAACTAAGATCATGGCATCCAATCCCATCACTTCATGGGAAATAGATGGGGAAACAGTGGAAACAGTGTCGTGTCAGAGTTTATTTTTCTGGGCTTCAAAATCACTGCAGATTGTGACTGCAGCCATGAAATTAAGAGACCCTTACTCCTTGAAAGAAAATTTATGACCAACTTAGATAGCATATTCAAAAGCACAGATATTACTTTGCCGACCAAGGTCCATCTAGTCAAGGCTATGGTTTTTCCACAAGTCATGTATGAATGTGAGAGTTGGACTGTAAAGAAGTCTGAGCACCGAAGAATTGATGCTTTTGAACTGTGGTGTTGGAGAAGGCTCTTGAGAGTCCCTTGGACTGCAAGGAGATCCAACCAGCCCATTTTGAAGGAGATTAGCCCTGGGATTTCTTTGGAAGGACTGATGTTGAAGCTGAAACTCCAGTACTTTGGCCACCTCATGCGAAGTGTTGAGTCATTGGAAAAGACTCTGATTCTGGGAGGGATTGGGGGCAGGAGGAGAAGGGGATAACTGAGGATGAGATGGCTGGATGGCGTCACTGACTCCATGGGCATGGGTCTGGGTGAACTCTGGGAGTTGGTGAAGGACAGGGAGGCCTGGCTTGCTGCAGTTCATGGGGTCGCAAAGAGTCGGACACAACTGAGTGACTGAACTCAACTGAACACATATATATGGAATTTAAAAGATGATAATGATACTCTGTATATGAGACCGCAAAAGAGACACAGAAGTATAGAACGAACTTTTAGAATCTGTGGGAGAGGAAAGGGTGGGATTATTTGGGAGAATGGCATTAAGACATATATACTATCATGCAAGAAACGAATTGCCAGTCTCGGTTTGATACAGGATACAGGATGCTTGGGGCTGGTGCATGGGGATGATCCAGAGAGATGATATGGGGTGGGAGGTGGGAAGAGGGTTCAGGATTGGGAACTCATGTACACCCGTGGCTGATTCATGTCAATGTATGGCAAAACCAATACAGTATTATAAAGCAAAATAAAGTAAAAATATAAATATAAAAAAAAGAATGAAAAGACATCTGGGTGATTAATTGAATAAAACATAAAAGATCAATCTATATGCTGCTTAAAAGAGATTCACTTCCTGGGTAAAGACATGTACACACTGAAGTGGTTTTTTCTGAGGTGTGGAAAGAGATATTCCATGCAAATGGAAGTGAAAAGAAAGCTAACTTAGCAAGATGCATGTCAAAATGGCATTGCTGCTGTTAAGTTGCTTCAGTCGTGTCCAACCCTGTGTGACCCCATAGACAGCAACCCACCGGGCTCCCCCGTCCTTGGGATTCTCCAGGCAAGAATACTGGAGTAGGTTGCCATTTCCTTTTCCAGTGCATGAACGTGAAAAGTCAAAGTGAAGTCGCTCAGTAATGTCCGACTCTTAAGCGACCTCATGGACTGCAGCCTACCAGGCTCCTCCATCCATAGGATTTTCCAGGGTAGCGTACTGGAGTGGGTTGCCATTGCCTCCTCTGGCAAAATGACATTAAAACAGCCTAAAACAAAAGACTAAGAATTGCATTAGTAATGATACATGTATCAATACAAGAAGAGGATATAACAGTTATAAACATACGTGGCCCTAATGTTGAGTTCAGTTCAGTCTCTCAGTCGTGTCCAACTGTTTGAGCTCCCATGAATCACAGCATACCAGGCCTCTCTTTCCATCACCAACTCCCAGAGTTCACTCAGACTACGTCCATCGAGTCAGTGATGCCATCCAGCCATCTCATCCTCTTTTGTCCCCTTCTCCTTATGCCCCCAATCCATCCCAGAATGAGAGTATTTTCCAATGAGTCAACTCTTCGCATGAGGTGGCCAAATTACTGGAGTTTCAGCCCCAGTGTCATTCCTTCCAAATAAATCCCAGGGCTGATCTCCTTCAGAATGGACTGGTTGGATCTCCTTGCAGTCCATGGGCCTCTCAAGAGTCTTCTCCAACACCACAGTTCAAAAGCATCAATTCTTCAGTGCTCAGCCTTCTTCACAGTCCAATTCTCACATTCATACATGACTATTGGAAAAACCATAGCCTTGACTAGACAGACCTTAGTCGACAAAGTAATGCCTCTCCTTTTGAATATGCTATCTAAGTTGGTCATAACTTTTCTTCCAAGGAGTAAGCGTCTTTTAATTTCATGGCTGCAGTCACCATCTGCAGTGATTTTGGAGCCCCCCCAAAATAAAGTCTGACACTGTTTCCACTGTTTCCCCAACTATTTCCCATGAAGTGATGGGACCAGAAAACATGATGTTCGTTTTCTAAATGTTAAGCTAATATAAGAACACCTAAATATACAATGAAAATATTAACAGAAGTAAAGGGAAAAAATTGCATAGAACAATAATAGTTGGGGATGTATCACTCCACTAATATCAATGGACAAATCATCTAGACATTAAATGAGTAAGTCAACAGTGGTCTTAAATGAACAATTTGACCAGTTGGGCTTAATAGATTTCTTGGGGGACAAACCAGCAATACATGCATTCTTTTAAAGAGCACATGAAACATTATGCAGAATAGATCATGATAGATCACAAAACAGCTTTCAACAAATGCTAAGATGATAGAAATTATATCAGGCATCTTTTCTGACAAAAATGGTATAAAACATAGATCAATTAGTGGTAGAAAATAAGAGAAAGATAAACAGGTGGAGTATAAAAAAATACTACTATAAATCAAATGTTCCAGTGAAGAAATCAAAAAGGAATCAGAATATATTTGAAATAAATGAAAATATAAGCATAAGTTTTCAAAATCTATATGGTGTAGTAGAAACAGTTCTAAGAGGAAAGCTTATAGGCCTATTTAAAGAAACAGAAATCTATAAGAAAAAGAAAGAAAGGAAACAAAAAATAACCTACCACATATATGAATTAGAAAAATAAAAACAAACACAAAGAGAACAAAAACAAGGAAATAATAGAGATTACAGAAGAAATAAATAAAATAGAGACAAAAAAAGAGAAAACATTGTTTTGAAATGTTAAAATTGACAAGCCTTTAGACTCATTAAGGAAAAAGAGAAAACAATAATAAACAAATTGCAAAATGATGGAGGAGAAATAGCACAGAGATATAGACAATAGAAGACAACAAACTTGACAACCTAGAAGAAAGAATAAGTACCTAGAAACATACAAACGTCCAAGTCTGAACAAGAGGAAACTAGAAATCTAAAATCTAAACAGACAGTTAAGAAAGGTTGTTGCTGAACCATGAAAGACCCTGGCATTCTTGGCCTCTGGAGAAGAAGAATTCAATGCGGGGCCAGAGATGAGGGTTGATTGCTCAGACTTTTTGTGTAATAGAGTTTTATTAAAGTGTAAAAAGGATAGAAAAATGCATCTGACATAGACATCAGAAGGGCGCAGAAAGAATGTACCCTTACTAGTGTTAGCAATGGAGTTATATAACTTTTAATTAGTTCTTGCAATGAATCAAATGAATGTCTCAAGTTTGTGAAAATTTCACCAGACATTCCCCAGCAATTTAAATTTTAGGATAACAAGATTAGAATTTAACAATAGAAAGATCTTCCAGACCCCCTCCCATAATATACATTCTAAGATATCAGGATTAGTCTGAAGGTTTTCAGGAAGGAGAAACCCTCTTGCAGCCAGATACACTGTTGTTGTATAATTCCTAGTACAGAGTTTAAGCTGAGTTATGTAATTGACTGAGAGTCAATTACAACAAAACAGTCTGAAATGAAGTACTTGGATGCAATCCAAAAATGACAGAATGATCTCTGTTCATTTCCAAGGCAAACCATTGAATATTATGGTAATCCAAGTCTATGCACCAACAAGTAATGCTAAAGAAGCTGAAGTTTAACAATTCTGAAGACCTACAAGACCTTCTAGGACTAACACCCAAAAAAGATGTCATTTTCCTTATAGGGGATTGGAATGCAAAGGTAGGAAGTCAAGAAACACCCCCAGTAACAGGCAAATTTGGCTTTGGAGTAGAGAATGAAGCAGAGCAAAGGCTAGTAGAATTCTGCCAAGAGAACACACTGATTATAGCAAACACCCTCTTCCAACAACAGAAGAGAAGACTCTACCATTGGACATCACCAGATGGTCAGCACCGATATCAGAATGATTATATTCTTTGCAGCTAAAGATGGAGAAGCTCTATACAGTCAGCAAAAACAAGACCGGGAACTGACTGTGGCTCAGATCATCAACTCCTTATTGCCAAATTCAGACTGAAATTTAAGAAAGTGGAAAAAACCACTAGATCATTCACGTATGACCTAAATCCAATCCCTTATGACTATACAGTAGAAGTGGGAAATAGATTTAAGGGACTAGATCTTATAGACAGAGTGAATGATGAACTATGGACAGAGATTCATGACACTGTCCAGGAGATAGGAATCAAGACCATCCCCATGGAAAAGAAATGCAAAAAAGCAAAATGGCTGTCTGAGAAGGCCTTACAAACAGCTGTGAAAAGAAAGGAAGCAAAAAGCAAGGGAGAAAAGGAAAGATACATGCATTTGAATGCAGAGTTCCAAAGAATAGCAAGGAGAGATAAGAAAGCTTTCCTCAGCAATCAATGCAAAGAAAGAGAGGAAAACAACAGAATGGGGAAGACTAAAGATCTCTTCAAGAAAATCAGAGATACCAAGGGAACATTTCATGCAAAGATTGGCTCAATAAAAGACAGAAATGGTATGGACCTAACAGAAGCAAAAGATATTAAGAAGAAGTGGCAAGAATACACAGAAGTATACCAAAAAGATCTCATGACCCAGATAACTACGATGGCATGCTCAGTCATCTAGAGCCAGACATCCTGGAATGTGAAGTAAAGTGGGCCTTTGAAAGCATCACTATGAACAAAGCTAGTGGAGGTGATGGAATTCCAGTTGAGCTATTTCAAATCCTGAAAGATGATGCTGTGAAAGTGCTGCACTCAATATGCCAGCAAATTTGGAAAATTCAGCAGTGGCCACAGGACTAGAAAAGGTCAGTTTTCATTCCAATCTCAAAGAAAGGCAATGCCAAAGAATGCTCAAACTACCCCACAATTGCACTCATCTCACACACTAGTAAAGTAATGCTCAAAATTCTCCAAGCAAGGTTTCAGCATTACATGAACTGTGAACTTCCAGATGTTCAAGTTGGTTTTAGAAAAGGCAGAGGAACCAGAGATCAAATTGCCAACATTCACTGGATCATCGACAAAGCAAGAGAATTCCAGAAAAAAAACATCTATTTCTGCTTTATTGTCTATGTCAAAACCTTTGACTGTGGATCACAATAAACTGTGGAATGTTCTGAGAGAGATGGGAATACCAGACCACCTGACCTGCCTCTTGAGAAACCTGTATGCAAGTCAGCAAGCAACAGTGAGAACTGGACATGGAACAACAGACTGGTTCCAAAAAGGAAAAGAAGTATGTCAAGATTGTATATTGTCACTCTGTTTATTTAACTTATATGCAGAGTACATCATGAGAAACACTGGGCTGGAAGAAGCACAAGCTGGAATCAAGATTGCCCAGAGAAATATCAATAACCTCAGATATGCAGATGGCACCACCCTTATGGCAGAAAGTGAAGGAGAACTAAGGAGCCTCTTGATGAAGGTGAAAGAGGAGAGTGAAAATGTTGCCTTAAAGCTCAACATTCAGAAAACTAAGATCATGGCCTCCAGTCCCATCACTTCATGGCAAATAGTTGGAGAAACAGTGGAAACAGTGGCTGAGTTTATTTTTCTAGACTCAAAAATCACTGCAGATTTTTTTTTGCAGCCATAAAATAAAAGTTGGTTACTCCTTGGAAGGAAAGTTATGAACAACCTAGACAGTATATTAAAAAGCAGAGACATTACTTTTCCAGCAAAGATCCATCTAGTCAAAGCTATTGTTTTTCCAGTGGTCATGTATGGATGTGAGATATGGAGTATAAAGAAAGCTGAGCACTGAAGAATTGATGCTTTTGAACTGTGGTGTTGGAGAAGCCTCTTGAGAGTCCTTTGGGCTGCAAGGAGATCCAACCAGTCCATCCTAAAGGAGATCAGTTCTGGGTGTTCATTGAAAGGCCTGATATTGAGGCTGAAACTCCAATACTTTGGCCACCTGATGCGAAGAGCTGACTCACTGGAAAAGACCCTGATGATTGGAAAGATTGAAGGCAGGAGGAGAAGGGGACGACAGAGGATGAGATGGTTGTATGGAATCACCAACTCGATAGACATGGGTTTGGGTGGTGTCCAGCAGTTGTTGATCGACTGGGAGGCCTGGCGTGCTGTGGTTTATGGGATCGCAAAGAGTCACACATGACTGAGAGACTGAACTGAACTGAAGGAATACAGAGGATAGAAAAACATTTGTCCTTTGCTCCTCCTTGAGAATTCCAGACCCTCAATCCCCACTTTGAGAGCCCCAGACCCCTTTCTCCTCCTTTGGCACCCTGAACTTCTTATCAGTCTGCCTAGGAATTGACTCTCTCAGTTATTATTATTGAAATTGAATCCATAAACAAAACCGTTCAACAAGAAAAAATCAAAGATGAGATAGATTCACAGGTGAATTCATATCTATAGAAGGGTTAACACGTATCTTCAAACTATTCCAAAAAATTGAAAATAAGGGAACACTCCCAATTAATTCTATGAGACTACCATTACCCTGTTACCAAATCAGAAAAAAAAAAAAAAGACTCTACCAAAAAAGAAATAATTACAGAACAGTATTTCAAATGAATGTAGTTGGAAATATCCTTAACAATATACCAGCAAACAGAATTCCACCATGTATAGAAAGGATCATATACCATGATAATGCAATTTATTCCAGGGATGCAAATATGGTACAATAGCCACATTTCTATCTATATGATACACTACATTCACAAAATGAAGTCTAAAAGTCATGATCATCTCCCTAGATGCAGGAAAGAATTTGACAATATTCAATATCCATTTATTTAAAAACTCTCAGTAAAGGTGGGATAGAAGTGATATATCTCAATATATTAAAGACTGTTAATGGCAATGGAGTATTACTCAGCCATTAAAAAGAATACATTTGAATCAGTTCTAATAAGGTGGATGAAACTGGAGCTGATTATACAGAGTGAAGTAAGCCAGAAAGAAAAACACCAATACAGTATACTAACATACACACACACACACACATATATGGAATTTAGAAAGATGGTAATGATAACCCTGTATGTGAGACAGCAAAAGAGACACAGATATATAGAACAGACTTTTGGACTCTGTGGGAAAGGAAGAGGGTGAGATGATTTGGGAGAATGGCATTGAAACATGTATAATATCATATAAAAAATGAATTTCCAGTCCAGGTTCGATGAAGAATGCAGGATGCTTGGGGCTGGTGCATTGGGATGACCCAGAGAGATGGTATGGGGAGGGATGTGGAAGAGGGGTTCAGGATTGGGGACATGTGTACACCCGTGGTGGATTCATGTTGATGTATGGCAAAACAAATACAGTATTGTAAAATAAAAAAATAATAAAAATAATAAAAGAAAAACTCAAAGCAAGCATCATATTGAATCATGAAAACTTGAAAGCTTTCTCTCTAAAATCAGAAAATACGGAAGGATGACAACTTTCAGTTCAGTTCAGTCGCTCTGTCATGTCTGATTCTGTGACCCCATCGACTACAGCACACCAGACCTCCCCATCCATCACCAACTCCTGGACCTTGCTCAAACTCAGGTCCATTGAGTCGGTGATACTATCCAACCATCTCATCCTCTGTCATCCCCTTCTCTTCCTGCCTTCAACCTTTCCCAGCATCAGAGTTGTTTACAGTGAGGAAGTTCTTCACACAGATGGCCAAAGTATTGGAGCCTCAGCTTCAGCATCAGTCCTTCCAATGAATATTCAGGAAGGATTTCCAATAAGATTGACTGTTTTGATCTCCTTGCACCCCAAGGTACTCTCAAGAGGCTTCTCCAACACCACAGTTCAAAAGAATAAATTCTTCAGTGCTCAGCCTTCTTTATGTTCCAGTGCTCACATCCATACATGACTACTGGAAAAACTATAGCTTTGACTAGATAGACCTTTGTCTGCAAAGCAATACCTCCGCTTTTTAAGATGCTATCTAGGTTTCTCATAGCTTTTCTTCAAAGGCACAAGTGTCTTTTAGTTTCATGGCTGCAGTCATCATCTGCAATGATTTTGGAGCTCCAAAATAAGTCTGTCAATGTTTCCGTTTTTTCCCCTTCTATTTGCCAGGAAGTGGTGGGACTGGATGCCATAATCTTAGTTTTATTAAATGTTGAGTTTTAAGCCAGCTTTTTCACTGTCCTCTTTCTCATCAAGAGGCTCTTCACTTCCTCTTTGCTTTCAGCGTAAGGATGGTGTCATCTGCATATCTGAAGTTATTGATATTTCTCCCAGAAATTTTGATTCCAGCTTGTGTTTCATTGAGCCCAACATTTCACATGATGTTTTCTGCATATAAGTTAAATAAACAGGGTGACAATATACAGCCTTGATGTACTCCTTTCCCAATGTGGACCACTCTGTTTTTCCATGTCCACTTCTAACTGATGAATCTTGACCTGCATACAGATTTCTCAGGAGGAAGATAAGGTGGTCTGGTATTCCCATCTCTTTAAGAATTTTCTGCAGTTTGTTGTGATCCACACAGGCTTTTATCGAAGGCTGTAGCATAGTCAATGAAGGAAAAGTAAGTGCTTTTCTGGAACTTTCTTGCTTTTTCTATGAGACAAAGATGTCTTCAATATGATTTATGGTTCCTCTGCCTTTTCTAAATCCAGCTTGAACATCTGGAAGTTCTCGGTTCACATACTGTTGAAACCTAGCTTGAATAATTGTGAGCTTACTTTGCTAGTGTGTGAAATGAATGCAGTTTTGTGGTAGTTTGAACATTCTTTAGCACTGCCTTTCGAGTGGCAGTGTAACATGTATGATATCATAAGTGAAATGAATCGCCAGTCCAGGTTTGATGCAGGATGCAGGATGCTTGGGACTGATGCACGGGGATAATCCAGAGAGAAGGTGTGGGGCGGGAGG
>SJXQ01003842.1:168108-178295 GCA_006408695.1 Aepyceros melampus | reverse complement strand
AGGAAAAATAGACCAGTTCCAAATAGGAAAAGGAGTGCATGAAGGCTGTATAATGTCACCCTGCTTGTTTAACTTCTATGCAGTGTACATCATGAGAAACGCTGGGCTGGAAGAAGCACAAGCTGGAATCAAGATTCCCGGGAGAAATATTAATAATCTCAGATATGCAGATGACACCACCCTTATGGCAGAAAGTGAAGAGCAACTAAAAAGCCTCTTGATTAAAGTGAAAGTGAAGACTTAAAAAGTTGACTTAAAGCTCAACATTCAGAAAACGAAGATCATGGCATCTGGTGCCGTCACTTCATGGGAAATAGATGGGGAAACAGTAGAAACAGTGTCAGACTTTATTTTGGGGGGGCTCCAAAATCACTGCAGATGGTGATTGCAGCCATGAAATTAAAAGACACTTACTCCTTGGAAGGAAAGTTATGAGCAACCTAGATAGTGTATTGAAAACCAGAGACATTACTTTGCCAACAAAGGTCCATCTAGTCAAGGCTATGGTTTTTCCAGTGGTCATGTATGGATGAGAGAGTTATTCAGAAAACGAAGATCATGGCATCTGGTGCCGTCACTTCATGGGAAATAGATGGGGAAACAGTAGAAACAGTGTCAGACTTTATTTTGGGGGGGCTCCAAAATCACTGCAGATGGTGATTGCAGCCATGAAATTAAAAGACACTTACTCCTTGGAAGGAAAGTTATGAGCAACCTAGATAGTGTATTGAAAACCAGAGACATTACTTTGCCAACAAAGGTCCATCTAGTCAAGGTATGGTTTTTCCAGTGGTCATGTATGGATGAGAGAGTTGGATTGGGAAGAAATCTGAGTGCCAAAGAATTGATGCTTTTGAACTATGGTGTTGGAGAAGACTCTTGAGAGTCCCTTGGACTGCAAGGAGTTCCAACTGGTCCATTCTAAAGGAGATCAGCCCTGGGATTTCTGTGGAAGGAATGATCCTACAGCTGAAACTCCAATACTTTGGCCACCTCATGTGAAGACCTGACTCATTGGAAAAGACTCTGATGCTGGGAGGGATTGGGGGCATTAGGAGAAGGGGACGATAGAGGATGAGATGGCTGGGTGACATCACTGACTCGATGGACGTGAGTCTGAGTGAACTCTGGGAGTTGGTGATGGACAGGGAGCCTGGCGTGCTGCAATTCATGGAATTGCAAAGAGTCGGATTCGACTGAGTGACTGAATTGAACTGACCTCAGACTCTAGAATCAAATTTATAGGATTTTAAAAATCAACATAAAATGGAGCTTATACTATTCCATGTTTATTTCTTTTCTGAAATATAGTGTTGGGACATGGAAAGAAAATAGATCAACATTTCCTCCTGTTTCCATTTTAAAGTGACACTCAATTTGCTGATTACCTCAAAGCACCAGACTTGTATCAAAACCCCTGGTCATCTTCACCTGACCCTAAGTCACTAAACTGATTATGCTCTTCAGAATAAGCAGGGAATTTTCAGCATCAATAACACTCTATACCTGCAGATATTTACTCACTAAATACAGTGAGTAAAAAGATAGTGAGTGAAGTGTATGCTCACTATCTGTACACTCACTTGACTGTAGCTTCAATGCATGTGAGTGTTGGTGAGCACTTGGTGTGTTCATCTTCTTGATTTGGTTAGTTGGGCTATTTCTCCATAGATCTTTCCATGTAAGGATTCTGAAGTTTCAATAGGAAATACATTCAATATTATTCAATAAGCAGGGTAGGAATGAGCCAATAATTTGTATCTTTTATTCTTAAATTACTTTTTAATACTCTGTCAGCTAGTATCAACTATGAATCAGGGGAAAATTTAGTTCCCCTATGGAAATGGTTTCTTCTTCATATAATATATCTAGAAAATAGAGAATAATCTGCTTGTTTTTCTCAAAAGGATGATAGCATGGTAAACAAACAGAAAACAGAAAAACCAAAACTTGGCATTTCAATTGCAGAATTTCATTTAGAAAATGTAACTCCTAACTAGGCTAATCCAATCTTCACATTATCGGAAAAATGAGTATTTTAGACTGGGCTGTTTAAGGCAAATGTTTCCATAGGGTCTATTTATTGCCCTTCATTGACTTTCTGTCTTGCCAAGTCAATTTGTAGTTTAACTATCCAGAAGATGATTCTCTTCACAAGAGAAAATATATACATATTATATCACATTCTTCCTTTCATAACAATTGGCTTGTTTATAATTAGCAAGACCAAGCTGATGACCTAAATGGGCACTGAAGTTACAATATAAAGTTTTGTTTTTAATAAATGTAGAACATAAACAAAAATTAAACTATTATTTCAAATGTGGAGTTTCAACATTCTTTAAAACAGTTAGTATAGGTTCTGAAATTCCATTTTGAAAAACAAATAAAATAAGATGAATCAGCTATGATTTGTTTCCACATTCTGAAATAATGATCTTAGTTAGAAAAATCATTATTTCTATTTAGCCAATTCAAAAGCTCATTTTTCAGTATGTTATTGTAAAGGAAACCTATAGTCTACAGATAATGAAAACTCATTTTAGAGTCATAGAATTTGGGCTCAACTCTTGGCTCTACTAATATCATCTCTGCAATTTTAGAGTATTTAAACCATTTGAGTCTTGGTTTCTTCCATCTTAAAAAAAAAGTAGTGCTTCCTAATTTACAAAGGTTTCTCCTATGGCTTCAAATTTAGAGCTTTGCAACATTTATTTTCTGATTTCCTAACTGTAATTAAAAGTGTAATATTTTGCATACTCCAGGGTAAATTCCCATTGGGATATTTTTAATCCATGTTTGTTGACTGAAAAACTACTCCAGCTTAAAATTTGAGATATATTTTATTAGGCATACATTTATAGAATTCCAAACCCAGGAACCAGCATTTTAAATAACCCCCAGAGAACTGCTCTGGGGAGGTTGAAGAGAGGAGTCAGGTTATATAGAAGTTTGCAACAAAAGGCAGGTAGTCTATACACTAAGAGATTGTTGTTAATTAAAGAGAACCAGACAACCAGAGTTGAGGAATTTAGTGGTTTTTTATGTGTGGAAAGATGTAAGAGTCTGGTCTCACAAAATCATCCCTTTAATATAGACCTCAACTATCTGGGGCCAGTATCCTGGATTTTTCACATCTTGTTTGTTTGGGGGCTCACCTTAGGGAGTGGCTGTAGACTGATGATTGCTAGATGGCAGGTATTCTTTTCCTTCCTGTGTTCCCTCAGGGGTCACCTTATCAGGTTGGAGGACTGCAATCGCTGATGACTGTGACATCCTTGTTTACTAATATGGCTGGAAATATTCCATTTCTCATGTATCAGAAGGAAGATGTAAGATGTACATATTTTTGTCAATGAACTGTTTCCAACTATGACTTCTAGAGAGTCTGTTATCTCTGCCCTGCTCAAATCCCTACAGTCAGTGCACCCGTCTCCCAGGTGCTGTGGGTACTTGGGTACTGTGGGTACTACTAATTGTTCATTGTCCTTCCTCCCTCCAAAACCCACAGTTAAAGACCACTAACACAAGAATACAAATGTCAGTCCCCTTGCCTCAAGGTAGAACCAACTCTGACTTCCTTAAAGTGCTCCAAACCTGTCCAGGAGATAGGCTGCAGGTAGAGTTCAGTTGAGAATAGAGTTCAGTTTCTTCTCTCCCTGAGCCTGCCCTATGTAAATTGGGCTAACCAGGAAGGCTGTTTGTTTCACCCTAGGTTCTCACTCCAGTCCTCAGACCTTCCTTTGTTCTATTTTCGTGGGCTTTTCCCTTCTTTGTCTTTTAGCCACCGCCATTCTGGACTTCTTTTTTACTATTCTACTGCTGCTGCTGCTAAGTCGCTTAGTCATGTCTGACTCTATGTGACCCCATAGATGGAAGCCCATCAGGCTCCCCCGTCCCTGGGATTCTCCAGGCAAGAACACTGGAGTGGGTTGCCATTTTACTATTCTAACTACCTAAAATTAGCATGCCAGTCCTAGGGCAAGTAGCCTGCCGAGGTCAGTAGTTTCTCTAAAGATTCACAGAAGAATGCATGGTGAATTGGAAATATCAAATTAAAATTGTTTAATTTAATTTTGTTTTGTATGACAAGTTCTAAAGACCCCAGTAACTTCTCCAAGTGGCCATGACTTTAGTTTTTTAATATTTTTCTCTCAAAACCCTAATAGATAACACTAATGAAAGTTGAGAGCAACCTCTCTGCCTCTCTGCTCATTTCGGCCCTTTGCAGCTTAACTGTCTCAGTGCTGTGAGAAGCACAGAAGGCACAGATACATACACAAAGGCACAAACGGAGTATATATTGAAAAATACAATAAATTTCCTTATATAGTCTGGGTACTGTGTTCAGAGATTGGTGTTCATTTTCTTAGCAAATGCTTATGTGAAATGAAATATTTCCTGCCATATCGGTGGGCAAGAAATGTCACAGCCATCAGCAGTTTCAGGCTTCCAGATGTGAATGAAGCCTCCCCAAAGAGAACACAATGCCTGCAATCCGGCAGATGCTGCCACCAGATGATAGCTGAGGAGCTCAGGAGATGCAAGAAGCAGCCGTTTACCAAATTTGCCTTAAGATGAACAAGGAATTAAGGATATAAACAATCAAGAAACAGGATTTGGCCCCCAAAAGCTGAGTTGCATATGAAAGAAATGAATTTAGTGAACTCAGAGGCTTACATCTTCCTATACATAGAAGAACACTAAATTCCTTAACTTGGTATCTGGTTTTCCTTACTAAATCATAATCTTTGATGTTCAGAGTGCCTGCCCGCTTTGTTGCAGACTTCTATACAGTCTGATTTCCTTTCCTGCCTCCTCAGAGTAGTTTTATCTGGGCTACTGAGATGCTGCCTCCCAGGGTGGTGTCCTTAACATTTCTGCCCAATAAGATAGTTATCTACTATTGGATTGTTACTAAACTTCTTAGTCTTATTTTTTAGTCAACATTTACAAAAAATATATATATTAGTTTAGATTTTTCTCTAGTATTACTTATGAAGCAGCTGTGACTCAAAGTTTTGTGGAATTTTTCCAATAATATAAAATTAACAGTTGATCATGTTTCACATCTTAATTATGTAATTCCAAATTCTGTGATGATGTGCCAAGTAAGTGGTTTAAGCATCTTTTTAACAACCCCAAAATATCTTCCTGTGCAAAGATAGGTGAATTGAGGTTTTCTTAATCATTCTATCCAAAATATAAATAAAAGCAATCTCATAACTGTTGCTATTTTTATGGATCTCTACCATACAATCTAATTAAAATATTAGCCTCCCTTCTAATCATGTGGGCTATCACCTCTAAGTTCTACTCATTCAAAAATATGACAGCTGCTGTTCAACCATGTTTTTTGGACAAACACATTTGGGGTAAACAAACAGAATTCTATCCCTATGGAAAAACTTGAAAATTTATTATTATTGTCCTTCACTGGCTCACTTTATTTCAGAACAATATTCCTTAAGAGGAATGTCTTAAGAGGAATGTCTCTTCTGGATTTGATCTAGTAACAGTGTCTTCTAGGCTGACCTCTGGATTTTCCTGTTTTATTCAAGAATGTCAATTTCAGTATTCCTAAGTGAACACTGAATCAGTTCCTAAATATCAATATATATATCTCATGTATTTAAATTTTTGGTCTTTAAAAAAGGATTAGTGAATTTCCAAACTAGGTCAGTTTTAGAACCAGTTTGAAATAATTGGTAAAAAAAAGAATTTACAATTACAAACCAAATTAGAAAATTCTTAATTTCTCTTCTACCCTAAGGGGTGGTAGTATAGCTTATGAATATTTTAAGAGCCAGGGTCTGCAGTATCAGCTGCCTAGAGGGGCCAGAAGGTATAAATGAGTGAACTGGAATATGTGTAGAAACAAACAAAAAAAAATGTAGAATCCTAAGCTTGTCTAAAGGAAATATAAATTGTTACTCAGCATCATTTGATTATTGCCTTGAAAAATCAAGGCTACACTGTCAGATTTAGTTATTTAGGACAAGCCAGAAATTCAGATTTCCTTTTGTAATGTTATGATCTGTAAACATTTCTAATTTTTAAAAATGTAAAATACAGTGTGGACTAAACAAAATAGTTCTTTCAGCCAAATTTGGCCTAAATGATACCAGTTTTCAACTTGTTTTATTAAATGAGTAACTTTAATAGTGGGCTCTAGATTGGTGCTAATTATCTATTGCTTCTTGCTTTCACCTAATTTAATGTGTAACTAGCATATATCTAGGACAAGACCATGGAAACTTTTCCTACCAAAGGCTGCTAAGTGATCAGCTCTCCTGTTAAGGAAAAATAAGAAACTGAATTAAGTGCTTGATAGATTTTTGCATAGTAAAATATGGACCCAAAAAAATCACTTAATTTGGGGACTGAAATGCATTTCTTTTATTATTTAATTTGCTAAGTCCTGTTTGATGCTTTTGTGACCTCGTGGACTGCCACCTGCCAGTTTGCTCTGTCCGTGGGATTTCCCAGGCAAGAATACTGGAGTGGGTTGCCATTTCCTTCTTCAGGGGATCTTCTGGACCCAGGGGTGACTGAACACATGTCTTCTGCACTGCAGGAAAATTCCTTTTACTGAGCCGCTGGAGAAGACTAAAGCTCATTTTCAGTTCAGTTCAGTCGCTCAGTCTTGTCTGACTCTTTGCGACTCCATGAATCGAAGCACGCCAGGCCTCTTTGTCCATCACCATCTCCCGGAGTTCACTCAGACTCACGTCCATCGAGTCAGTGATGCCATCCAGCCATCTCATCCTCTGTCGTCCCCTTCTCCTCCTACCCCCAATCCCTCCCAGCATCAGGGTCTTTTCCAATGAGTCAACTCTTCGCATGAGGTGGCCAAAGTACTGAAGTTTCAGCTTTAGCATCATTCCTTCCAAAGAAATACCAGGGCTGATCTCCTTCAGAATAGACTGGTTGAATCTCTTTGCAGTCCAAGGGACTCCCAAGAGTCTTCTCCAACATCACAGTTCAAAAGCAACAATTCTTCGGCAATCAGCCTTCTTCACAGTCCAACTCTCACATCCATAAATGACCACTGGAGAAACCATAGCCTTGACTAGACGGACCTTAGTCAGCAAAGTAATGTCTCTGCTTTTGAATATGCTTCTAGGTTGCTCATAACTTTTCTTCCAAGGAGTAAGCGTCTTTTAATTTCATGGCTGCAATCACCATCTGCAATGATTCTGGAGCCCAAAAAAATAAAGTCTGACACTGTTTCCACTGTTTCTCCATCTATTTCCCATGAAGTGATGGGACCGGATGCCATGATCTTTGTTTTCTGAATGTTGATCTTTAAGCCAACATTTTCGGTCTCCTCTTTCAATTTCATCAAGAGACTTTTTAGTTCCTCTTCACTTTCTGTCATAAGGGTGGTGTCATCTGCATATCTGAGGTTATTGATATTTCTCCTGGCAATCTTGATTCCAGCTTGTGCTTCTTCCAGCCCAGCGTTTCTCATGATGTACTCTGTATAGAAGTTAAATAAGCAAGGTGACAATATACAGCCTTGACACACTCCTTTTCATATTTGGAACCAGTCTGTTGTTCCTTGTCCAGTTCTAACTGTTGCTTCCTGATTTGCACACAGATTTCTCAAGAGGCAGGTCAGGTGGTCTTGTATTCCCATGTCTTTCATAATTTTCCACAGTTTCTTATGATCTACACAGTCAAAGGCTTTGGCATAGTCAATAAAGCAGAAATAGATGTTTTTCTGGAACTCTCTTGCTTTTTCTGTGATCCAGAGGATGTTGGCAATTTGATCTCTGATTCCTCTGCCTTTTCTAAAACCAGCTTGAACATCAGGAAGTTCACGGTTCACATATTGCTGAAGCTTGGCTTGGAGAATTTTGAGCATTACTTTACTAACATGTAAGATGAGTGCAATTGTGTGGTAGTTTGAGCATTCTTTGGCATTGCCTTTCTTTGGAATGGGAATGAAAACTGACCTTTTCCAGTCCTGTGGCCACTGCTGAGTTTTCCAAATTTGCTGGCATATTGAGTGCAGCACTTCACAGCATCATCTTCCAGGATTTGAAATAGCTCAACAGGAATTCCATCACCTCCACTAGCTTTGTTCGTAGTGATGCTTTCTAAAGCCTACTTGACTTCACATTCCAGGATGTCTGGCCTAGGTGAGTGATCACACCATCATGATTATCTGGGTCATGAAGATCTTTTTGTACAGTTCTGTGTACCCTTGCCACCTCTTCTTAATATCTTCTGCTGCTGTTAGGTCCATACCATTTCTGTTGTTTATTGAGCCCATCTTTGCATTAAATGTTCCCTTGATATCTCTAATTTTCTTGAAGAGATCTCTAGTTCCTGGTAATCACTTACAAAAGATGAGGAAGAAAGCTGGAAAGATAAAAGAGTTAGAGGGATAAAGGAAAGGGTAGAGGAGGAAATGGGGAGAATAAGGAAGAATGCCAAGACATTGAAAGGGTTAGTTAGATGTTCATAGACTGAGGGTAGAATGTCCTGGCTAAGAGTGTTAGGAGAAAACATTTTTGCCCCCTGGTGCATCAGAGAAAATTTTTGTAGTCCTGGTAGTGGTAATGAGGGAGGAAAGGAACAGGCTGAGCTGACTCTATCTTGAAAAAGAAGGAAACCACTGAAACTTGCACTTTCAGTGAGCTTTGGACCATGTGCTTAGTAGCCATGGGGATAACATACCTATGGCCAAGCTGGTCTCCTGGACTGAAAAACACCAGATGCCCACCAGATGCCATACCAAGGTTTCCCATCACCAAAAACAATGTAATAATCCCCTATGTAGTCAATCACCCTTGTAATCTTTATGGCACCCATTGGTGTAGGCTGCAGTGTATAACCAGCTGATCCTTCTGATTATGAATCATGGTTGTAACCTCTTTGTATCTCCCTTTAACACTTTCCAGGCTAGGTTTAAGGAATGTGAGGATATGGGCTTGAGTAGTACATTTAAAGTATACAAGGTTTTCACAAAAGTTGGTCGGAGTCCTTGGCTAAGAGGAGACTGCCTTGGGCCTGCCGGTGTAATAAACTGCACTCCACTATCTGCATTGTCCTTCTGAGTGAGTTAGTTTTCCTGAATGTGTGGCTACAACAGTAAAAGAGTAAGCTCTAGAACTCAGTCCCTGACTCTGGCAGTTACCTACCCTGGGATCATGGCATGTTAATTAACCTTTATATACCTCAGTTTCCTTATCTATAAAACTGACATACATTTTATGCTTTTTAAGGAACATTTATTTGTAAAGAACCTAGAATAATGCCTGACATAAATGATCAATACATATCATTAATATATTGTTTTAAAATTAAGCTGTAATTATCAAATGAAGTCTTTTCTTTTTAACCTTGGTAAGTTTTTACCATGCTTCAAATTCTATTTCAGTTTTTTTTCCTAAATTTTACTTATCTTTTTAAATGTAAGGCTTTAGTATTGTTACAATTCCTTTATTTCTTCCAAATTTTATTTTTTAAATACAGCTCCCTCCCTCTCATGACTCATTGAAGATTCGTAAAGTTAACAAAGGAGTAATATATGTGCACAGGTATGTGTTTTACATGTTTTTTTTTTTTAAATCAGATACATGCCAAATAAGATTTTCATTAGTTTGTGTCTGCTTTTGACTTTGGTCTTTCTGCAGAATTACTTTATGTATTTAATTCATAATAGGAACCAAAGCATTGTAATATTACATCTTTGTCTGATAATGTTTACTTTTTCCTACCATCTCCTGTGTTGTGTAGTTTTTGCACAGCTTTCAATTTAGAATGATTAGTTCAATGGATAATTACAACTCAGCCCTGAGTGGACCATTTTATTTCTGATGTTTACTGATCCTTACAAAGTATAGATCACTGTCAGATGGCAACAGAGATTGAGTCTCTAAGTGGGATATATTATTAAAGAGGATTACTTAACTGAATTTGTCCACTTGATGCATTAATTAAATTCCTTGATTAATTAATTTCTCTTTAGAGAATCTATGTAAACTCACTAGAAAAACACGACCTCTAACTAATTCCTGATGAAATAATTTAATTTCCTAGGGCAAACATGTCTTTATTTGGAAGCACTCAATTTTATTATTCTTTTTTTTTTAATTAAAAGTATTGTTAGAGACATTTTAAGAGCAGTCTTAAGTTCACAGAAAAACTGAGTGGAAAGTTCCAGAGATTCCTGT
>SJXQ01003842.1:5880-157150 GCA_006408695.1 Aepyceros melampus | reverse complement strand
ATTATATTATATTATAACAATTATAATATATTAATATAATATTAATATAGTAATTAATATATATTAATTAAATATTATAATATATAATATATATAATAATATATAATTTATTATTATTATAGATATAATAATATTGCTAGTATATGTTGGTTCATCATTTGCAACAATTGTACTTCACTAATGCAAGACATTAACAATAGGAAAAACTGAAAGGTGAAGAGGTGGTATATGAAACTCTATGTACCATCTGCTTACTTTTCTGTAAACCTAAAATTACTCTAAGAAAGTAAATTCTATGACTTTTTAAAAACTGAGTACAGAATAAAAAATAATTTTGTTCCATCTTTTACATTTGGTATTAGATAATTAAATCTAAATGTTGAAAAAAATCACCTCCAGGCACTGTGCAGAAATACTGACATTGTGAATTTGTAGAAAATAATTGGGACAAAGGTTGCCTGCAGTGGTGTTTGAGGGGCTAGAATGTACTTTTAGTAGTGCAGTGGAAAAGGGAGATTCATGATTCAAGGAGGGAAAATTGTGTATGCTCAGTCCTGAAGATAGTAGTAACTGTGTTGTGAGACAATTCCACTGAATGCAGCAGCTAGGAGTGAAAATCTGGTAAAATAATGTAAGTCAGCGTTATGGAGAACTTTCCCTGTCAGAGGAGCCCTTTATCCAATTGAGTGGGGTCAGCAGTTATCTAAAAAAAGTAGTGTTTAGGGATTAAATAATATCTATGGGAATGCTCATAGTCCAGTGTCTGCAAATCTAGGGCCTCTATAAATATTTAACTTCCTTTCACATAACTATTATCATGGTTTAATTCACTCTCACTCAATATTTGTTATGAACTCTGGCTTAAGTTAGTGAATAACTCATAAGGGCCAACCATTATGGATTAAAATATATTTAGTACTCTTACGTAAAATTCTTTAAAAAACAATTTTCCCCTCTTAGTTATAATGCTAATTTATCAATGCATATGACATTTTTATTTGAATTACAAGCTTCTAAGGGGCTACTCGGAGAAGGCAATGGCACCCCACTCCAGTACTCTTGCCTGGAAAATCCCATGGGCGGAGGAGCCTGCTAGGCTGCAGTCCATGGGGTCACTAAGAGTCGGACACGACTGAGCGACTTCACTTTTACTTCTCACTTTCATGCATTGGAGAAGGAAATGGCAACCCACTCCAGTGTTCTTGCCTGGAGAATCTCAGGGACGGGGGAGCCTGGTGGGCTACCGTCTATGGGGTCGCACAGAGTCGGACACGACTGAAGCGACTTAGCAGCAGCAGCAGCAAGGGGCATACTATTGTAATTTTATCATTTAAGATAAGCCTATTTATGTTCTTAGTGGTTATTGGTTAAATAGTGATTATATATTGATTGAATCATTATGTATTAATTGAACTGAGATGCAGCTGAGAAGATATAATTAGAACCCAAACTCATAAACTAAAATGCTCTGTAAATTGGATGTTCTATGCTGTCTTTCACTTTTTGGTCACGTAATAATTTAATTATTTTATTTTTCTTAGAGGGTGAGGGTATGGTTATTCTTTAGAAGCTATCTATCACTTGAAATAAATATTTAGCAGTCATATATATATATATATATATATATACACACAGGATTTTCTTCTATAAAACAAAATCTACACGGTCCTTTTAAAAAATACAATTTTGAAAAAAAAAAGATAAAATAAAAAATATAATTTGATTTTCACATATCCTTGTGACATTCAAACATTATTTAAATGTTTAATGAATATTGGTAGAGATTCATCTAAAACACTAGCCTAAATTATTTACAGTGATGCAGAGCCCCAGAGACAAGAAAATGAAGAGGTCTCCCTTTCATGCTACTTCACTTTCACTTTTCACTTTCATGCATTGGAGAAGGAAATGGCAACCCACTCCAGTGTTCTTGCCTGGAGAATCCCAGGGACGGGGGAGCCTGGTGGGCTGCCGTCTATGGGGTCGCACAGAGTCGGATATGACTGAAGCAACGCAGCAGCAGCAGCAGTAGCAGCATCTAATGGGCAAGGTCACTACTATGACTGTATAGTTGCAAAATGGGGAAAATGTAATTAGTGGAAAAACAAAGCTTCTGTGGGTGCTAGATTGTTAATTAATCTAATCGCAGTTAAGTCAGGAAGAAACAAAACTTTGGGGAGAAAGAGGCTTTCCTATATTCAAAGGAACTTTTAAGATGGCCATTTCTATTTTTCCTTTCTGTGAGATTTCATTGCTTAGCATAATCTGAAATGAGTACTTTCAATGTCTAAAATTCAGTATTCAAACTTTGAATTTCTGAACTTTTTAGAGATTCTTCCAAGTTAATTTCAGCATGGTATTTGTTTTTCTGTATATTAATGGCTTTTTTTTGCCAAAACACTAATTTCAGAGTATACTACTCATCATCCCTCCAGAGCCTTCACCTTTAGGATGAGATTTAATTAACTACTTAGATTTAACTCATTAAGTGAAAGTGGAGTCACTCAGTCGTGTCCGACTCTTTGGGACCCCATGGACTGTAGCCTACCAGGCTTCTCTGTCCATGGAATTTTCCAGGCAATAGTACTGGAGTAGATTGCCATTTCCTTCTCCAGAGGATCTTCCCGACCCAAGGATCAAACCTGGGTCTCCTGCATTGTAGACAGATGCTTTACTGTCTGAGCCACCAGGGAAGTCAAGATTTAGCTCATTAGATACTTAATATTTAATTCTAAAACTCAATGAAACTATAGCACAATCAGTTATCTATTAATATATTTGTTTATGCAAGTTATAAATGTATTTTAAAAATTAGCTCAGATTCTGCACCTTCACTAAGCTTTTGACTGTACATCTTGAAACTCTCTATTCTTGATTCTCTCTCTGTCACCTGTGTTGTCAGTGTGGTGGTAGTCCTGCCATCATATCTATGACTCATCCTAGATTGTACAGGACAAAATGGAATATAACTTCAAATAGTTCACTTGACTCAAAGTACTGAAATAGTTTTAACCCAATCTCCCTGTCTCAGACTGCAGAAGAGTTGGGGAAAGCAAGAATATACTATCAGTTCTGATTTTCCTTCATAAAATTACATACACATCATTAAAATACATAAAAAGCTAAAATTCCCACCTTGCCATTATTTCCCATCACATCGCATTGCCCAAGAGATGTAAAAGGAGTTATTATGTTAACAAATCCTCTCACAAAAAAATGCAATGTCTCATAAAATAAATGGAGAAAGAATTCCAATAAATTATTGCTTGACTTGAACATTATATTTCACTGACACAGCATTGGGTTTCATTGTACTGAATGGGTAATTGACAGGAATTTAAAAACAAGGTTCTGCAATACAATTCTAATATTGCAAAACTCAAACAGGTTGTGTCGCATTCCCCCAAAATATATCACTGTGTGTCTTACTAAATTTTTGTATCTCCTTAACCACTCCCTCCTCCATCAAACTTGGAAGTGTGTGTATTAAAGAGCTTAAAATTAGCAGGCCTACCTTTAAGGTCTTGATTAAATTATGGAAAATAGAACAAAAAGAGTGAGTAAATCAATTTTCCAGGAAACCTGAATAGCAAGGTGAATATGTAGTTGATTGAATCATAAGACCTTATGGGGATTCAAATTGGTCTGAGGTATTTTTTTAGATTGATGTGAATCAATTGAGAGATCTCTGAGGAAGTTGTTTCTTCATGAGACTTTTTTATGTGCCTAAATTTAGCTGCTAACTTCCCTGGCGGCTCAGCAGTTAAAATAAACAAAAAAAATCAACCTTGCAATACAGGAGATTCCGGTTTGTTCCCTGGGTTGGGAAGACCCCTGGAGAAGGAAACAACAACTCACTCCAGTATTCTTGTCTGGCAAATCCCATGGACAGATGAGACTGGCTGCAGTCCATGGAGTTCAAAAGAGTCAGATAGGATTTAGTGACTAAACAGGAACAAAAATTAGTTTTAGTCTACAGCCTGTTGTAGAGCAGTTCTCAAATTTAAGTATTCATTAGTTAGTGAAGTCACTCAGTCGTGTCTGTCTCTGTGACCCCATGGACTGTAGCCTACCAGGCTTCTCCATCCTGGATTTTTTCCAGGCAAGAGTACTGAAGTGGGTTGCCATTTCTTACTCCAGGGGATCTTCCCAACCCAGGGATAGAACCCAGGTCTCCAGCATTGCAGACAGATGCTTTAGCTTTTGAGCCACCAGGGAAGCCCACCAAACTTAAGTATGTATTTAAGTATGCATCAGCATCAATTTGAGGGTCTGTGAAAACACAGACTGCTGGGCCTCAGTCTTTCAGAGTTGTAGATTCATTGGTTCTAGAATTGGGCCTAAGAATCTGCATTTCTAACAAGTCCCAGGTGATGCTAATATTGCTGGTCTGGGGCCCTCACCTGAGGAACAGTAACTGCTGTCAAGAAAGTTCAATTATTGCACAGACACACAATTGATCAAATAATTTAGAAATCAACAGAGTTGCAGCTCTCAAATGCCTTTTTAGCAATACCTTTCTGAGTATTTCTTGAATTTTAAATCAGCTATCTGGCTTCTGTCTATATCCCGTTGGAGTATAAATCCTTGCTAAAATTCATTCCTTTATCATGTCCTGTTCCCCCATCTTCCTGTCTCCTGAGCCCTCAGTTGTTAAACTTTTGAAATTGTTCAGATATACTCACTGATTCAGTTCAGTGCTCTTAGGACCGACAGAAATAGAATATTATTAGGAATTACAGTTTTAAGTCAGAAACAAGGAGACTATTTTTCAGATTGAATTTTAGATAATTATTACTTCTGTACTTCAAATTAATACTTCATACTATGTAAAAAATATATTCCAAATAAAAACCTCTTCTTTGTATCTGTGCTCATTTCATATACACAGTTTCTTTTAAAACTTAAGAATCAAACTATAGATTATGTTAACATGTCTTGAAAAATAACAGCAATTTACCTCCTCCAAAAAACTGATGAAATAGAGCAAAAATGCTGATGTTTCTCCTAATACTCACTCAAAACCCTTATAAAATTTTACTTTGCTCAAATGAAAGACAGTGATGCATGGGCTGAACTGATTATTTAAGATAGACAATACTGTTGTATAATAGATTGGCTTTAGGTTTTGTTATCTCTACTTGCAGTACTGTCCCTTACCATTTCCCAAATGTGTTTACCAGGTATATACCCAATATTTTTTTCATTTACCTGTCTTTTTTTTCATTATCCTACTTCTAGCCATTTAATCTTTGCAAACTAAGAAGATATTTGAGTATCTTTTTTAATGAACCTATATATGTGTATTTTGTTATCTTTCTTACCTAGTTTTGGAAGGTAAAAATTTCGGATAGTGATGGTACTGTCTTTCAATGCAACATGTACCGTGTGACTCCTAGAACACTTTGGGCACTGAATGACCTTTGTAACATCATCATTGACATCATTTTTATCAATCATGGGAGCTGTTCTCAGCTCTGATTCAATTAGTCCTAGCTTAAAAAGGATCTTCTCTTATGTCACTGGTTGCTGTTCAAGCCTGATAGCTTCCCCTTTTCAAATACATCTGCTCTCTTTCAAGTAATTTTTGAGTGCCTTGCATATCTTTTATGGCGGGACCTCCAGATTAGTGACAAAGAAGTTGATTGAAATGAGCTATCATTTACTAATGAGAGGGTATTGGGTTCAGCCTGAGAATACTAATCTGCTTCCACGTGACTAACCAGGATTTCACAAAAGTAAATCATGACTGAAATATAGTAATTCTCCGAATCACCTAATGATTCTATTTCTTATATCCAGACAAATGCACACAGGATTCTCCATTATCTTTAGGAAGGTCACTCAACAGTTATTAGAGTCAAGTAAATGAGGATTAAGCTGTCCTTCTCCAACACCATAAACTTACCTGCTTATATCCACCTTATAATTATGGAGCAGAAATGTACCATACAAAAAATGAGTTTTAGTGATAAATAATATACAGTGGTATAAAACCAGAAATAATCATTTATCCCTTTGAAAACCTAAAATGTTTCAGAACCAGAAAAATCTATTGAATCCATTTTCATCTATGGCATGCTTTGTTCAAATAAAAATTTATGTGGCAACATTTTATATAAAAGAGATAAAGTAAGTGATGTGACTGAAGCCAGGTTGGGGAGGTTGGCTGTTTGAACTGCCTTTCCCCCCAGTGGTTCTAAAAGGAGTCCCACAGTCAACCCAGAGGTTTCAAGCACATGAAAACTGCTGTATTTGAAGGTTAATCCATGGGCTGTTTTTCCTCCACAACATGTATCACCATACAACATACTATATATAATATCTTATTTTCTTACAATTAATCAAGTGGTTAATGTACATTGAGATTTAAACTGTATAAAGAGAGAGACCTTTTTATCTGCTAGATTCATAGTGTGTACTCAGTGAATATTTTTGTTGAATGACTGAATCAGTATATCCATGAATGAATATGTTTCCTAATTATTAGTTAATTAAAGTGATATGTCCCCAGGATTAAAAAAAGGAGAGATACAATCACTGATTCAAAAGAATAGATGAAGTAGTTGGAGCAGATAAAATTTCTATAAGAAAACATTTAATAAATTAAGCCATTGCATAATGGGTACCTTTCCAGTGGTACAGGAATGATATAATCATGTGATAGAGAAGGGAAAATGGATCAAGTAGATCAGAAGATTCACTGGGGAAATGACTATCTATGGGGCCATAAATAATTGTCTTAACCTTTCTGGGACTCAGTTTCCTCATATAAAATCATGTCTTATAGCTAAGTGACCACTGATATCCCTTGGAGTTGTAGGCAGCAAAGAGATTTTGGATGGAGGGAAAAAATAGAGAAAGTAGCATGGAAACATATACAGTACCATATGTAAAATAAATAACCTATGGGAATTTGCTGTATGAATCAGGGAACTTAAACCAGGGCTGTGTAACTAGATGAGTAGGAAGGGGTAGGGGATGGGAGGGAGGTTAAGAGGGAGAGGACATATGTACACTTAAATGGCTGATTCATGTGTATGTCAGAAACCAATAAAATATGGTAAAGCAGTTATATTAAAATATATATATATGTATATAAAATTGAACCAGCTAGGAGACAATCTATGTGCAAATATGCCTTGAGAACTCAACAGAAGATAAGCTGTTTTGAGTTCTATGTTACACAACACAGTGACATGCTTGAAGATTAAATTTGATCAAGTAAAACTGGAGTTTAAAGAAAATATAACAAAAAGAAATTAATTTTCTAAGTATCTTTTTTCCAACCCCAGGT
This sequence comes from Aepyceros melampus, assembly GCA_006408695.1. Lineage (NCBI taxonomy): Eukaryota > Metazoa > Chordata > Mammalia > Artiodactyla > Bovidae > Aepyceros > Aepyceros melampus. The sequence continues at coordinate 149,853 of SJXQ01003842.1, read as the reverse complement.
GCATAGAAATTCCTAAGTGGTGTATTGAAGCAATACCTCAAGTGGCATAACTTTGCCCTACACAGAGATTCAGCTATGGGCAAGTTTTAGATAAGTTCAGTTCAGTTACTCACTTGTGTCTGACTGTGACCCCATGGACTGCAGCATGCGACCTCCCTGTCCATCACTAACTCCCAGGGTTTACCCAAACTCATGTCCTTTGAGCTCGTGATGCCTTCCAACCTTTTAATCCTCCATTGTCCTATTCTCCTCTGCCCTCAACTTTCCCAATATAGGGGTCTTTTGAAATGAGTCAGCTCTTGCATCAAGTGGCCACAGTATTGGAGTTTTAGCTTCAACATCAGTCCTTCTCATGAACACCCAGGAATGATCTCCTTTAGGATGGACTGATTGGATCTCCTTGCAGTCCAAGGGACTCTCAAGGGTCTTCGCCAACACCACAGTTCAAGAACATTAATTCTTTGGCGTTCACCTTTCTTTATAGTCAAACTCTCACATCCATACATGACTACTGGAAAAACCATAGCCTTGACTAGACAGACCTTTGTTGACAAAGTAATGTCTCTGCTTTTTAATATGCTTTCTAGGTTGGTCATCACTTTCCTTCCAAGGAGTAAGTGTCTTTTAATTTCATGGCTTGAGTCACCATCTGTAGTGATTTGAGGCAAATAAATAACTAACTAAATAAATAAATAAAGTCTGCCACTGTTTCCACTATTTCCCCATCTATTTCCCATAAAGTGATGAGACCAGATGTCATGATCTTAGTTTTCTGATTGTTGAGCTTTAAGCCAACATTTTCACTCTCCTCTTTCACTTTCATCAAGATGTTCTTTAGTTCTTCTTCACTTTCTGCCATAAGGATGGTGTCATCTGTATTGAGGTTACTGATGTTTCTCCTGGCAATCTTGATTCCAGTTTGTGCTTCATCCAGCCCAGCGTTTCTCATGATGTACTCTGCATATAAATTAAATAAGCAGGGTGACAATATACAGCCTTGTCGTACTCCTTTTCTTATTTGGAACCAGTCTGTTGTTCCATGTCCAGTTCTAACTGTTGCTTCCTGATGTGCATATAGGTTTCTCAAGAGGCAGGCCAGGTGGTCTGGTATTCCCATCTCTTGAAGAATTTTCCACAGTTTATTGTGATCCACACAGTTAAAGGCTTTGGCATAATCAATAAAGCAGAAATAGATATTTTTCTGAAATATTCTTGCTTTTTCAATGATCCAGCGGGTGTTGGCAATTAGATCTCTGATTCATCTGCTTTTTCTAAAACCAGCTTGAGCATCTGGGAGTTCACGGTTCACGTATTTCTGAAGCCTGGCTTGGAGAATTTTGAACATTACTAGCGTGTGAAATGAGTGCAATTGTGTGGTAGTTTGAGCATTCTTTGGCATTGCCTTTCTTTGGGATTGGAATGAAACTGACATTTTCCAGTCCTGTGGTCACTGCTGAGTTTTCCAAATTTGCTGACATATTGAGTGAGTACTTTTTCCAGCATCATCTTTTAGGATTTGAAATAGCTCAAGTGGAATTCCATGACCTCCACTAGCTTTGTTTGTAGTGATGCTTCCTAAGGCCCGCTTGACTTCACATTCTAGGATGTCTAGGTGAGTGATCACACCATCATTAGTATCTGGGTCATGAAGATCTTTTTTGTGCAGTTCTGTGTATTCTCGCCACCTCTACTTAATATCTTCTGCTTCTGTCCTTTATTGAGCCCATCTTTGCATGAGATGTTCCCTTGATATCTCTAATTTTCTTAAAGTGGTCGCTAGTCTTTCCCATTTGATTATTTTCCTCTGTATTTTTGCACTGAAGAAGGCTTTCTTATCTCTCCTGGCTACTCTTTGGAACTCTGTATTCAAATGGGTATATTTTTCCTTTCCTTCTTTGCTTTCACTTGTCTTCTTTTCACAGCTATTTGTAAGGCCTCCTCAGACAGTCATTTTGCTTTTTTGCATTTCTTTTTTCTTGGGGATGGTCTTGCGCCTGATCTCCTGTACAATGTCCTGAACCTCTATCCTTAATTCATCAGGCACTTTATCAGATCTAGTCTCTTAAATCTTTTCTCACTTCCACTATATAATCATAAGGGATTTGATTTAGGTCATACCTGAATGGTCTAGTTTTTTCCACTTTCTTCAATTTAAGTCTGAATTTGGCAATAAGGAGCTCATGATCTGAGCCACAGTCAGCTCCTGGTCTTGTTTTTGCTGACTGTATAGAGCTTCACCATCTTCCACTGCAAAGAATATGATCAATCTGATTTTGATGTTGACCATCTGGTGATGTCCATGTGTAGAATCTTCTCTTGTGTTGTTGGAAGAGGGTGTTTGCCATGACCAGTGCGTTCTCTTGGCAAAACTCTATTAGCCTTTGCCCTGCTTCATTCTGTACTCCAAGGCCAAATTTGCCTGTTACTTCAGGTGTTTCTTGATTTCCTACTTTTGAATTCCAGTCCCCTATAATGAAAAGGATATCTTTTTTGGGGTGTTAGGTCTAAAAGGTCTTGTAGGTCTTCATAGAACTGTTCAACTTCAGCTTCTTCAACATTACTGGTTGGGGCATAGCCTTGGATTACTGTGATATTGAATGGTTTGCCATGGAAACGAACAGAGATCATTCTGTCATTTTTGAGATTGCACCTAAGTACTGCATTTTGGACTCTTGTTGACTATGAGGGCCACTCCATTTCTTCTAAGGGATTCCTGCCCCCAGTAGTAGACGCAATGGTCATCTGAGTTAAATTAACGCATTCCAGTCCATTTTAGTTCACTGATTCCTAGAATGCCAACATTCAGTCTTGCTATCTCCTGTTTGACCACTTCCAATTTGACTTGATTCCAGGTTCCTATGCAATATTGTTCTTTACAGCATTGGACCTTACTTCTATCACCAGTCCCATCGACAATTGGATGTGTTTTTGCTTTGGCTCTATCCCTTCTTTCTTTGTGAAGTTATTTCTCCATTGGTCTCCAGTAGCATTTTGGGCACCTACCAACCTGGGGAGTTCATCTTTCAGTGTCCTATCTTTTTGCCTTCTCATACTGCTCATGGGGTTCTCAAGGCAAGAATACTCAAGTGGTTTGCCATTCCCTTCTCCAGTGGACCACATTCTGTCAGTCTCCACCATGACCTGTCTGTCTTGGGTGACCCTACAGGGCATGGCTTAGTTTTATTGAGTTAGACAAGGCTGTGGTCCGTGTGATCAGATTGGCTAGTTGTTTGTGATTGTGGTTTCAGTCTGTCTGCCCTCTGATACACTCTCTCAGTGCCTACTGTTTTACTGGGGTTTCTCTTACCTTGGAAGTGAGGTGTCTCTTCACGTCTGCTCCAGCAAAGTGCAGCCATTGCTCTTTACCTTGGACGTGGGATATCTCCTCTCAGCCACTTGCCATTGCAGTGCCAAGCAGCCACCAGTACACTGAATAAGAGTTACTATCTATTTTCTTTAAGTAAACTATTTATGTACAAATAATTAAGATACAGAAAAGTGTATAGAACAAAGTGTGTAGTTTATTGAGATTTTACACATTATACATACCTACATAAACCACCACTAGGAATAAGGAAATTAAATATCATCAGCACTGTAGATATTCCATACTGCTAATTATTACACACCCCAAAGGCACTAGTTATTCTAACTTCCACACAATAGATTCTTTGTTTTTTTTTGGTTTTTTTTTGTTTTTTTTTTTCCATAAGTGGAATCAAACTTTTGGTACTGCTCTTTTTCTTTCACTTATGCTTAAGTTTATGGGCTATAAAACTTCTACTGTAATGACCAATATGTGCTAAGTGCTAAGTCACTTCAGTCGTGTCTGACTCTGTGTGACCCCATAGATGGCAGCCCACCAGTCTCCCCCGTCCCTGGGATTCTCCAGGCAAGGACACTGGACTGGGTTGCCATTTCCCTCTCCAATGCATGAAAGTGAAAGTGAAAAGGAAGTCGCTCAGTCGTGTCCGACTCTTCACGACCCCATGGACTGCAGCCTACCAGGCTCCTCTGTCCATGGGATATTCCAGGTAAGAATAATAGAGTGAGGTGCCACCACCTTCTCCGAATGACCAATATATTTAGGTTCAAAGAATCTTACTATTTTCTATAAAACATTTGTTCTTTATTTCTTATTTTTGCCTTCTCATTGAGTGATCAATATTTTTAAACATTGTTATTCCTCTTAACTATTGTTAGTTATTTTAGATTCATTTAGTGATTTAACCCTAAATCTTAGTCATAAATATATTTCAGGATCCCTCTACATTTTTTTAAAAATTATTTAGAATACCAAAGATTTTTTAATAAGGTGAGTGATATATTTTAATTTTTACCAAAATACTAGCTAAAACTGAGACAGTTTTAAACAACAGAATACATAAATACTTAAACATCCATCAAGGCAAGAATACTGTCACATGTCATGTCACCTTGGAAAAGTAATGCTCAAAATTCTCTAAGCCAGGCTTTAGCAATACGTGAACTGTGAACTTCCAGATGTTCAAGCTGATCTTAGAAAAGGCAGAGGAACCAGAGATCAAATTGCCAACATCCATTGGATCATCAAAAAAGAAAGAAAGTTCCAGAAAAACATCTATTTCTGCTTTATTGACTATGCCAAAGCCTTTGACTGTGTGGATCAGAATAAACTGTGGGAAAATCTGAAACAGATGGAAATACCAGATCACGTGACCTGTCTATTGAGAAAATTATATGCAGGTCAGGAAGCAACAGTTAGAACTGGACATGGAACAGACTGGTTCCAAATAGAAAAAGGAGTACATCAAAGCTGTATATTGTCACCCTGCTTATTTAACTTATATGCAGAGTACATCATGAGAAATGCTAGGCTAGAAGAAGCACAAGCTAAAATCAAGACTGCTGGGAAAAATAGCAATAACCTCAGATATGCAGATGACACCACCCTTATGGCAGAAAGTGAGGAGGAACTAAAGAGCCTCTGATGAAAGTGAAAGAGGAGAGTGAAATGATTGGCTTAGAACTCAACATTCAGAAAATGAATATCATGGCGTCTAGTCCCATCAGTTCAGTTCAGTTCAGTTCAGTCACTCAGTCGTGTCCAACTCTTTGCGACCCCATGAATCGCAGCACGCCGGGATGGGGGTCGGGATTGGGAGTTTATGTACACTCGTGGCTGATTCATGTCGATGTGTAGCAAAACGAATACAGTATTGTAAAGCAAAACAAACTAAAAAATAAAAATTAAAAAAAAAAAAGAGAGAGAAAGCCAAGGCCTTTCCTTTGGGGTCGCCCGCCCTCATGCCTTGAGGGTGTACTTTCCTTTGCTTGAGAGATAAAACTCTTGAGCTATAACTCAGCTGTAACACTAGTCCACCATTTCAAATCTTGGCAATGGTGAGACAGAACTGAGGAAATTACATACTCCCCTGACATATCATTTGAAAGTTATGAAAGGAAAATTTCCTGAGGATTATCTACTAATTTATTACCAACTCTGCCTTCCACCTTAATATCAGAAAAATCTCTGAATAATAATGAGCTATTGATCCAGAAAGTGTGCATGTGGACGTGTATGTTGATGAAAGTAATTTTAAAAATGCAAATTTGAAATCTGTTAGTTCTAAGTACTGTTTCTCTAGGGTCTCATATTTGTAGAAACTGAATTGGCTTATCTGATAAAATAAAATAGGAAAGACTAGAGATCTCTTCAAAAAAATTAGAGATATCAAGGGAACATTTCATGCAAAGATGGGCTCAATAAAGGACAGAAATGGTCTGGACCTAACAGAAGCAGAAGATATTAAGAAGAGGTGGCAAGAATACCCGGAAGAACTGTACAAAAAAGATCTTCATGACCCAGATAATCTCAATGGTGTGATCACTCACCTAGAGCCAGACATCTTGGAATGTGAAATCAAGTGGGCCTTAGGAAGTATCACTATGAACAAAGCTAGTGGAGGTGATGGAATTCCAGTGGAGCTATTTCAAATCCTGAAAGATAATGCTGTGAAAGTGCTGCAATCAATATGCCAACAAATTTGAAAAACTTAGCAGTAGCCACAGGACTGGAAAATGTCAGTCTTCATTCCAATCCCAAAGAAAAGCAATGCCAAAGAATGCTCAAACTACCACACAGTTGCACTCATCTCACATGCAAGTAAAGTAATGTTCAAAATCTCCAAGCCAGGCTTCAGCAATATGTAACCGTGAACTTCCATGTTCAAGCTGGTTTTAGAAAAGGCAGAGGAACCAGAGGTCAAATTGCCAACATCCGCAGGATCATGGAAAAAGCAAGAGAGTTCCAGAAAAACATCTACATCTGCTTTATTGACTATGCCAAAGCCTTTGACTGTGTGGATCACAATAAACTGTGGAAAATTCTGAAAGAGATCACCTGACCTGCCTCTTGAGAAATCTGTATGCAGATCAGGAAGCAACAGTTAGAAGTGGACATGGAACAACATACTGGTTCCAAATAGGAAAAGGAGTATGTCAAGGCTGTATATTGTCCCCCTGCTTATTTAATTTATATGCAGAGTACATCATGGGAAACAGTGGGCTGGAGGAAGCACAAACTGGAATCAAGATTGCCAGGAGAAATATCAATATGCAGATGACACCACCCTTATGGCAGAAAGTGAAGAAGAACTACAGAGCCTCTTGATGAAAGTGAAAGAGGGGAGTGGAAAAGTTAGCTTAAAGCTCAACATTCAGAAAACTAAGTTCAAGGCATCTGGTCCCATCACTTCATGGGAAATAGATGGGGAAACAGTGGAAACAGTGACAGACTTTATTCTTTTGGGCTCCAAAATCACTGCAGATGGTGATTGCAGCCATGAAATTAAGACACTTACTCCTTGGAAGGAAAGTTTTGACCAACCTAGACAGCATATTCAAAAGCAGAGACATTACTTTGTCAACAAAGGTCTGTCTAGTCAAGGCTATGATTTTTCCAGCAGTTACGTATGGATGTGAGAGTCGGACTATAAAGAAAACTGAGCACAGAAGAACTGATGCTTTTGAACTGTGGTGTTGGAGAAGACTCTTGAGAGTCCCTTGGACTGCAGGGAGATCCAACCAGTCCTGGGCGTTCACTGGAAGGACTGCTGTTGAAGCTGAAACTCCAATATTGTGGCCACCTGATGCGAAGAGCTGACTCATCTGAAAAGACCCTAATGTTGAGAAAGATTGAAGGCAGGAGGAGAAGGGGATGACAGAGGATGAATGGTTGGATCGCATTACCGACTCAACAGACAGGAGTTTGGGTAAACTCCAGGAGTTGGTGATGGACAGGGAGGCCTGGCATGCTGTGGTTCATGGGGTTGCAAGGAGTCGGACACGACTGAGCAACTGAACTGAACTGATCTGATAAAATCCTTAAATTGTCTGCTAGCTAAAGTTGTCTATAATGATACTAAAAATGAAATAGGTATGGAATCAGCATTATTGATATCAGTTGATCTGCAAGACCTACTGGAAGTTTTAACACTGAATTTTTTTTCAGGGCTAGATCTAACCAGTTTCAGTAATTTTTCTAAAACATAAATTGTTCAGATTTTTGAAAGGAGAATAATCCTCTTAATGGAAAGTTGTATTTTAATATAAAGATAAAACATTATGTCAGTAATTTATTTCTGCAGCAGAGAATTAGAATCTTTTTAAATCTATATGTTATTGGTTGTTTTCACTATATACAATACCACATGAGCAACAGAATTGAATTAATACAAGAATATTGGGGCTCATACAAACTGATGCAAATATCAGTTTCTCATTAACTAGGCAAAAATTAGAATAGCACTTTTTTGTCACTACTGCTAGAATACATCACAGAATCTCTTTGTCTTCATGGGGAGTAACATTGACCCACGTTGTCTCCCATTCAGAAACAGCTCTCTTCTGCTGAGTACCTTTCATTTGCTCCATGAAATCCATTCATCACCCTTCTCCACTCTGCTCTGTGCTCCAGGAGGCTGATTACTACACTTTTCATCAAATAGACCGTCCTCTGTCTTCCTGCTAAATTCATTCAAAAGGAGGCCCCATGAGAGGTAAGAGGGCAGAAACAGGGAAGGTCAGAGAATTCACATCCACTGCTCTCTCCCTAGGGAACTGTGGCATCTCTCTCCAAAGCTTACCAGTCTTTCCAGATTCCAGTAACTTCTTGTCCTTGTTCTTTGAGGAGTCACTGCTTCTACCAATCTTATATTTAGTTTCCCTATATCCTGCTCACATCTTTGTAAATATCTAGTAATTAAACTGTTGAATCACCTCTCTTGGGTGAGCTCTGCCTAATTGACTGACTTCCTCCCTCTCACCTTTGAGCACACTTTGTTAGAGTTCAAGCTGTCAATCAAATGACCTGATAACCAAACTTAGCTTGATGTGTTAGCCAAGGCCCACATCCTTACTGTTGATCCTAGAAACAGGTTAAAGTCTGAGTCACTTCCAAGGAAACCACCTTTGACCTTGTCCCCTCCATTTAGTTTCTTTTATCAGTCCATTCCTCCTTAGCTAAGTTTCCTTAAAGAATGATAAGTGTCTTGGCATTATCAAACTGACCTTCTTTGAAATGAAGAATGCTAGCACCTTCCATTTGTTAGGAATTTTATTTCTATAAAACAGCTCAAAGGTATTGCTGTGTGCATCCCTTGAGGCACTATTGTATCCTCAGTGCTGCTCCACTGTTTCTCGGCTGCTCCTTCTTTGTCTGTGAACCTTCTCCACTTCCTGATTAGCAACTGTTGCTACAGCATCCTGATCAGCAGCAGCGTCTGTGACCCCTGCCATCCTACTTCTCTCTGATTCCTCAGTCTAGTGCACCTGACTTCCTTCTCCCCACCCCACTGAAGTCATACTTGAAGTCAGTAGTTACATGCTCAGTGGGTACTTAGTGGTCCTCTCATTGCATTTGACATTGATCATCTTTGCCCTATATTTAAAGTTGTCTGCTCCCTCTAACCTTCCATTTGTTAGGAATTTTATTTCTATAAAACAGCTCAAAGGTATTGCTGTGTGCATCCCTTGAGGCACTATTGTATCCTCAGTGCTGCTCCACTGTTTCTCGGCTGCTCCTTCTTTGTCTGTGAACCTTCTCCACTTCCTGATTAGCAACTGTTGCTACAGCATCCTGATCAGCAGCAGCGTCTGTGACCCCTGCCATCCTACTTCTCTCTGATTCCTCAGTCTAGTGCACCTGACTTCCTTCTCCCCACCCCACTGAAGTCATACTTGAAGTCAGTAGTTACATGCTCAGTGGGTACTTAGTGGTCCTCTCATTGCATTTGACATTGATCATCTTTGCCCTATATTTAAAGTTGTCTGCTCCCTCTGCTTCTGTGACTTTCCTTTCCTTTTTCTCCAATTTCCTTCCCTTTGTTCCTCCCTTAAGGTTGAGTGTTCTTTAGAACTGACTGTTCCACCGACTATTCTCACTCTACTTGCTTTCCCTGAGGATTTTATCCATTTCCATTGCCTCAACATTCAGCTGAATATAGGTGACTTTAAAAACTCTATCCCCATGGCAAGACTCCTAGCTGAGTTTCAGTAAGTTTTCAATGTATATGTTCTATGAACTAGCACTACCCATGTGCCTCAGGCATCTCAAATTAAAGGAACCAAACCAAACCACTGTGATGTTTCCTTTAATATAAGGTGAGAGAGTCTATATAAAGTGTGAGCGATAGGCAGGTTGACAGAAAACCTGAGGTCCCTGAGGAGGAGAAAAGAGTCTGGGTCTCTCATGTCTGACTCTTCACGACTCCATGGACTGTAGCCTACCTGGCTCCATCTATGGGATTTTCCAAGCAAGAATACTGGAGTGGGTTGCCATTTCCTTCTCCAAGGAGGAGATCAGTGCAGTTCNCGGAACTGAAAGTAAAGGCCTGTTATCACCATTTCCTCTAGCAGAATCCTTCAGTGATTCCCCATCAGATGTATAATACAACTTGTGTTCCTTCACTTGGCATCTAACTATTCATTAATCAATTATGTAATGAGTAGTTACCATGTGCCAATTGTATAAAGGCATGGTTTTTATGATCTAACTCTCCTTTTCTTTTTTACCTTCGTTCTTCTCACTGCTTCCTCCTGCAGTGAGAGGAACTCAACTACTCAGGGCAGTTAGGTTCTATGACTTGAAACAGGTAGGGTAATGTCAGCATTCTAGGTTTGCTGTAAAATATTGGGTCAAGTAGTTTACTTTTGGGGTTTCAAGTACTTTATTCATAAAAAAAAGGTTATACTCTGAAATCTTTTCCATATCTAAAAATTATCCATCTAAGAAATTTCAGCCATTAGATGGGAAAGAGAAAATTTTAAATGGTGGCTGGACTCTTGAGTGAACCCAAGAAAGCTTATAGTGTCTTTAAATTTACTGTATGTAATGAATACTCAATGCAGTGGGACAGAAAATTATAATCATTAAAATATCTTATGCTTGAAGGTAAACAGTTGTTATCATGTCAGTGATTTTTGCTATAAGAGGATGCCTAGAAGTCTTGGCAAAATATTAAAATTTCCCCATATACTAAATCCCCTCATGCTCTTTGGTATTTTGTTTTTAAGCAGAAAGTAAAACATTTAAAACTTGAGAACAAATGTCCAAGGAAAAAATTATTGGAACCAAGCACAATTGCCTCTTTCAGTGTTTTTACTGTAGAGAAGAACAGGAGAGAGAAAAGGTGAGGAAAACAGAGGGGTTACCTCACAGAGGAGAGAGACTGAGAGAGATTTTCGTCGCTTATGACAAAAATATATGAATGAATGGAACGGTGAAGTGATAGATAAGGTATACTGAGGGAGGGGAAGAAAAAATGGAGGGATAAAACCTGAGGACATTCATAGAGAGTTGAGGAGTAGTTGCTGGGAAACACGGAAAGAAGATAGAGTGCACATTCCCTGAGGTGAGAGAAAGATACAGTGAAGAAGAAACATTTGGAAGATATTTCACCATGATGGCCTTATGCTCAAAATGTCAACTCGAAACAGCTTGTATTTTGAAGTAAGAAAGGGTGAACTCTTGAAGATGAGAGCAGAAGCAGAAGGAGAGGAGGGACACAGTGGTGTTTTGAACATGTAGGATATTTACATGGGCTTTGCTTGTGTAGCAGAGCAATATGTGATTCAGCTTCCATTGTTTGAATCAAAAGTTATTTGCAATTTTAGTTCTGCAGGGGTCTTTTTCACATATCAATTTCTGCACGCTTTTTACCTTTATAAATCAGGAAATTGAGCGTAAAATGTAAAGCTCATGTAGATTCCATTGGCCGTTACTATAAGCACACACTTTTCCCAAATGTAGTCATTTCTGTAACACTTTAATATTTTAAAACTTTCCCTAAATTAAAACTATAATATTTGGAGGATGGTAACTCTTAAGATCAAGGAGAAGAAATGTCTAAAATTCACTTCTTCACTTACGATTAGTTTTTAAAGAGATGGAAAAACAAGGCTGAAATGCACGTAAACATCAAACCTAACACCATTAAATTTACCCCTGGATTTTCATATGTTACTTATTTACTATTCATCTAACAATAATTAAATAGTTAAAATCCATAACCTCTGTTTGTGTGCTTATTTCCATTTGATCTATCAATACTGTGCCCATTAAAAGTATATTAAATTGGTAACTCTTATTAAAAAATTGAATAACTATTCCCTTATTGGATGCCCAACAAGCTAATTTAAAAGGAATTTCTATTTAAAAGACTGGAAAGTATTTCTCTTTCCATCTTTGCCTATCCCCTTACTGTGAGCTTTTGCTGTTCTAGAGCATGACTCTGATGCAATTGTTAGTAAAATCTGCCAGTTTTTATTCCTGAGGAGGAAGAATTCTCAACAGGAAGTAAGAGAAAAATATGAAAAACAGTGTCTTCAGTTAGAAAATTAGCTCATCAAGAAAGCAGAGAACTTATGCAGGATGTTGAATGTCTGAAAATAATCTACAGAATTCAACCATGAAAGAAAAATGCTTTTAGTTCTTGCTGTTTACAGTTTTTAGTGGCATTTTAATTATTTCTTCAAAAAATTTTATGGCCAGATATAAATACATTCATACACGAGGCTAATACTTTCCACTGTAAATAGAGGGAGAACAAAGAGCTGTATGTTTGTTGTGGAAAGATGGGTCTATGAGCTAGATGTCCTCCGGGTAACACAGCCTGAGAGGGGCCTTCCTACCACACATGCCCTCCGAGTTGGAGATGCTGAAATGAATTGGTGAAATCTCCAGCAGCCTCTTGTCCTTAGCACAGCTCAGAATCCTCTCATCAAATTTCTTCCCACTATTAGAGAAACAAATAAAACTCATCTCCGCTGGGATTAATTTGCTTCAGCCTGAAGCAATGAGCCTCCTCTGGCAACCACTCCATAGCTGAATAAGCAGCACCCCAGCATCTGTTGACAATATGAAATTGTTGCAGCAGCCAATATTCATCAGAAATGGCCTCTAGAATCCAAAAAGAATACACTAGTCAATAACCAGCCAAGTCTGACCACTGAAAGAATAGCTTGTAATTCCAGACTTTATAAGCTGTATTTAAATGGGGGCTTTTTTTTTTTTCCTCTTTGGATCTGGATGTGAAGAATCTGTGTAGACCTAATTTTACTTGAAGAGACCTAGTTATATAGCTGGTTTGGGCTAAACATGCATGGACTTTTTTTTTTTTTTTCCAGCTGGACATGAATCTGTCTTATGAAACCAAGACATAAATAGCTACTCTTTAGCTACTCTCTGGTCACTCCTGTTATGGATCTTTGGGATGGGACTAGAAATAGAAAATAGATACAAATTTGAGTCTCAAGGTACTGTGATGGTTGAAAGAGTAGTGCCTTGTGATGGTGCCATTTAATTTGCCTTTTTGTTGATATTGCACTTTATTTTCTGTGTTAAAAAATTTATGTTTGTAACAATATAGGTGGCTTACCTGATTCACTCCTTTCTTTCAATTATTATTTTTTCAGTGTTTATTTTCTTTTACTTTATGCTAGATGGAGAGGACACAAAGGTCTCATTTGCTATAGGTGATGATATCCTCCCCCTACATTTTCTAAAGTGAAAACTCTTTTAATCTAAAAAGTACACATTTTTTTCTGATTGTGAAAGAGAATAAAATTTGCACTGCTCTTTTTTTTTTTTTTGCAGAAGGTATTTAATTGTTGACATCTTAAATGGCTATAGAGGATTCAGTCTTCTCATCCTCGCTGTTAGGACTAGCAGGATTTACATCAAATTAGACTGCACGATCTTTATAGTTTAAAACGCTTCTAATGCAGTCATTTTACTAGAAGTTAGGTAAGGAAGAAGTGTAGTCCTAACTGAAAATAAATATGACATCTTGACTTTATAAACTCATTTTATCAATTCAGCTTCTATAATACATGGACCCTAAAATTATCATGAGGTTTTAATAAGTATTATAAGTTTTATTATTCATATTGTACAGGGTCATATATATATAATATCACTCCTGATTAATAACCATAATTTGTTAATTTTCTTTCAGAACAATTTAGTATTATCACTTGAATTTTCTGTTCTGGGTAGCAAGTCTAGAAAAATTTGCCCCAGCTATATGTTGCAGACTATAAATACCAGTCTTCTGTAAAATGTTGTTTGAACTTATTAAAACCTGGTTCATCTGATGCCAAGTTTATCCTAAGGCTTGTGCCGGGGCAGGCATGCACATCAAGGGGGAAAAAAAAAAAGAGTCAATTTCCAAAGGGAGTGCTAGACAGCTAAATTCTGTGGGGTTAGTTAACTCTAGTAGCCAAAGCTGAATCCAAAGGGATGCCTATGACTATGTTTTTATTGTTCTTTTTTGTTTTCTTTTCTGAAATGGTCAAGGGGGCATGTGTTTGAACATGTGAGCCAGCAAAGCGTCTGTGATTCTAATCCCTAATTAGACTATCGTGCACAGATGGTATTTAGTCACTTTTTTTTTTTAATGAATGAAAGCATGTGGTAATGATGTTCATGAATTTTTATAAGATGAAAAAAAATGCTACTTGAGTTTTGCTTATATTTGCCTAACCTCCTATCTAGGTCAGACCATGGGTGGAAAGATATGTGAAATTTATATAAATAGATGATGCCATTTTAGCCAGCCAGCTTGTAGGCATGATATATGTGTAGACACATACACCCTGCTCTCCACACATGTGCCAGTAGAGATCAAGTAAATGCCATTTAAAATGTTAGGGATATTTTGTTGGGGAAAATGAGAATTTTTTCCCTAAGTCTTCTATCCTGCCCTGTAATTCTTTAGTTGTAGTCCTTAATAATTTTTATTAAGGCCAGCGTAACATAACAGAGGAATTCGTTGCACATGCTATTTAGTTGAGTTTAAAATGTTTTTGGCAGAAGGATAGTAGAGCACAGTGAATTAGGGGAAGAATAAACAACCGTAGGGCAGGACAATGAACAGTTTTAAATAAGAGCAGCAATCTTATGATGTTAATATACTGATTCATTTTTCCCCGTATTTAAAAAGATAACTTCCACAAAAAAATGGCCATCTTCAAGCTTTAACATTTTTGTTCTGTAATTGTAATGTTTTTATCTTTCTTTCTATCTACATATTATGTAAGAAAGTAGGTATTTTTTGCCAGGTAGTCAAAGGTATTAATCAGCATTGGCTCTACAGAATACCACATGAATTTTCTACTGCTTTCTTTAAGGCTTCTGAAAATAAGTAAATATGTTAGTTGATAAAAAAATAGATGAATGAGTGATCATTAAAATTGGCTCCATATATTCTATTTAGCTTGTCTAATAATATTACTCTTTTATCATTAAGAAAGTAATTTGTCCATTTTATTTTGGCTGCCTATTTTCAAAATATTTTAAAATGAAGATGTCACCTATACGTTAATCTAAAATTATACATTTCGCAGCTTATTGGTGTTTTCCAAGGTTCATGGTTTTTAGATATTAGAGATTTACTGAGGCTTTGGTTGAATCCTGAACTGGAAGATGGAATTGGGAGTAAATTGTTTGGATTGGGGGTAGGCCTAGATTTCTCAACATTAAACATCATTTGCTTCTTGGTGTTTCAAACAAGAACATACCTAAAGTAATAAAACAGTTTTCATTGTGATCAATCGCCTTGAATTGATTTTTTTTTTTTTTTTTTTAGTTAAAGGTAGTAGGGTGGTGTCAGGATAGACATAGGAAATGTGTAATTGAATAGGAATGAGATTCATGAGTCTGTCTGAAGTCAGAAGCCTGTGTGATATAGGAGATCCTCATTGAAATGCATTTTTTAGTTTTGAAAAGATGCAAATTTTTCAATCCATTACAAGATTCAAAAAGCATTCAGATAAATGCATACAAATATACTGATTTCCATCTTTTTTTGGATAACATGGCACAAACTAGACATTTCTCAGTGAATAGATCACTTTTAAAGGTTGTATGATATTTCATTCTATGAGTGAAAAGCAGGTAGCTTTACTTTGTATCCAAAATAAATTCTGTTTGCCAGTATCATTCAGGACTGGTCTGGGGGACATTGAAATTAAGAATCTAGTTAGAAGTGTGCAAGAGTGCTCATTTTACTTTAAACTGTTTTTACAGGTAACTATTTGTTATACCAGAATGATTTTTCCTAATCCCTTAAGGAAACATTTGAATATACATTTTTGTTTTTCAAATTTAACCTAAAAATGTGCTGTGCATTTTTTATTTACATTTATCATCGTGATGTTTTCATGCTTGTTAGTATTTCATAACAATGAATTCTTCTAATGCATGGGACAGTTTTTACACTTTATGCTGTTAATCTGTTAAGTATCATTTTTTTCACATGGAAATTTTAGTTTTACATTGATCTTTCTTTTTTTCAGTAGATGTATTCTTAGAGTTCTTAAAATTTTCCTTAAATTCTTCGCTCTCTTCTATTTATTTTACTTTAAAACGTATAGAATACAGTTATACTACACATTGGGCTCACATTCAGAAAACAAAGATCATGACATCTGGTCCCATCAATTCATGGGAAATAGTGGAAACAGTGTCAGACTTTATTTTTGGGGGGTCCAGAATCACTGCAGATGGTGAACGCAGCCATGAAATTAAAAGATGCTTACTCCTTGGAAGAAAAGATGACCAATCTAGATAGCATATTGAAAAGCAGAGACATTACTTTGCCGACTAAGGTCCGTCTAGTCAAGGCTATGGTTTTTCCAGTGGTCATGTATGGATGTGAGAGTTGACTGTGAAGAAGGCTGAGTGCCAAAGAATTGATGCTTTTGAACTGTGGTGTTGGAGAAGACTCTTGAGAGTCCCTTGGACTGCAAGGAGATCCAACCAGTCCATTCTGAAGGAGATCAACCCTGGGATTTCTTTGGAAGGAATGATGCTAAAGCTGAAACTCCAGTACTTTGGCCACCTTGTGCGAAGAGTTGACTCNGGCTGAGCGCAGAAGAATTGATGCTTTTGAACTGTGGTGTTGGAGAAGACTCTTGAGAGTCCCTTGGACTGCAAGGAGATCCAACCAGTCCATTCTGAAGGAGATCAACCCTGGGATTTCTTTGGAAGGAATGATGCTAAAGCTGAAACTCCAGTACTTTGGCCACCTTGTGCGAAGAGTTGACTCATTGGAAAAGACCCTGATGCTGGGAGGGATTGGGGGCAGGAGGAGAAGGGGACGACCGAGGATGAGATGGCTGGAAGGCGTCACTGACTTGATGGATGTGAGTCTGAGTGAACTCCGGGAGTTGGTGATGGACAGGGAGGCCTGGCGTGCTGCGATTCATGGGGTCGCAAAGAGTTGGAAACGACTGAGCGACTAAACTGACTGACTGACACATTGGGCTTCCTAGGTGGCGCTAGTGGGAAAGAATCTATCTGTCAGTGTTCGACCCCTGCGTCAGGAATTTCCGCTGGAAGAGGACATGGTAGCCCACTCCAGTATTCTTGCCTGGAGAATCCCATGGACAGAGGAGCCTGGTGGGCTACAGCCCATAGGGTTGCACAGACTCAGACATGACTGAAACAACTTAGCACATACACACACACGTGTGCTGGACATTGTTGTAAGCCCTGGGATCTAGCAGTGAATCAAATGGATGACATTTCTTGCCCTCAGGAAGCTTATTGCAGACACAGGAATTGGCATTGACACTATGTAACCAAATAAAGTGGAGTTTATAAAGTGATTGCAGTTGCACCAAGTGGATTAAAATGGTATATGTCCTATAAGTAAATTCTCTCATTAGTTTAAATAGAAAACAAAAAAAGTGGTGTTATGTTAAAGATATTTCTTCAGTTTAGAGTCTTCAAGTACCTAAATTACTGTTTAGTTTGACCAAAGTATTTTAGATGTCATCTATCAGAGCTTTCACAGTACATGTACTTTAAAATTACACTCTAGTGAATTCTTTACCATCTTTCCTATATTGATCTTGAAAGAAAGTAATCAGACATTGGTATTAGAGATCAGCTTATTTCAGAGTATCTTGACATTCTATTCTTCTTAAATGTGGAATTTTCACATACTTTATAATATATGGTTTTGCTTTTTCCCACATTGGATCATATGAGCTTATTATTCTGACAACCATTGATTATATAAGTTGGAATACATTATGTGTGTAACACAACTGCTTGCAAGTAAAATGGTAATTTCTTACTACCACTCTGATGCCTCTTGACACATAAGTACCTGTACTTGGGCTTCCTGGTGGCTCAGATGGTAAAGAATCTGCCTGCAATAGAGGAGACCCAGGTTCAGTTCTTGGTCAGGAAAGATCCCCTGGAGAGGGGAATGGCTACCAACTCCAGTATTCCTGCATGGAGAATTCTACAGCCAGAGTAGCCTCACAGGCTCCTTGGGTCTATGGGCTGGCAAGAGTCAAACAAGACTGAGTGTCTAACACTTTTACTATATTTTTTTACTTTCACTACCTTTACTTTTCAATAAACTGTATAGCAATCTGAATATTCACAGGAAATCATATAGTATAATCAGGTAAATTAGTCCTCAGAAGAATAAGATATAATTATAAATAAACTTTTTTGAATATTAGTTCTAGAAGGTCTTATTGGTGTTCATAGAACCATTCTACTTCAGCTTCTTCAGCGTTACTGGTTGGGGCATAGACTTGAATTATCATGATATTGAATAGTTTGCCTTGGAAACGAACAGAGATCATTCTGTCATTTTTGAGATTGCGTCTAGGTACTGGATTTTGGACTCTTTTGTTGACTATGATGGTTACTCCATTTCTTTGAAGAGAGTCCGACCCAAAGTAGTAGATATAATGGTCATCTGAGTTAAATTCACCCATTCCAGTCCATCTTAGTTCGCTAATTCCTAGAATGTTGATGTTACTCTTGCCATCTCCTGTTTGACCACTTCCAATTTGCCTTGATTCATGGACCTAACATTCCAGGTTCCTATGCAATATTGCTCTTTACCGCATCGGACCTTGCTTCTTTCACCAGTCCCATCCACAACTGGGTGTTGTTTTTGCTTTGGCTCTATCCCTTCATTCTTTCTGGAGTTATTTCTCCACTGATCTCCAGTAGCATATTGGGCACCTACTGACCTGGGGAGTTCATATTTCAGTGTCCTATCTTTTGTCTTTTCATACTATACAGACCTTCTAGAACTAACACCTCAAAAAGATGTCCTTTTCAGTATAGGGGACTGGAATGCAAAAGTAGGAAGTCAAGAAACACCTGGAGTAACAGGCAAATTTGGCCTCAGAATACAGAATGAAGCAGGGCAAAGGCTAATAGAGTTCTGCCAAGAAAATGCACTGGTCGTAGCAAACACCCTCTTCCAACAACACGAGAAGACTTTACACATAGACATCACCAGACGGTCAACACCGAAATCAGATTGATTATATTCTTTGCAGCCAAAGATGAAGAAGTTCTATACAGTCTGCAAAAACAAGACCAGGAGCCGACTGTGGCTGAGACAATGAACTCCTTATTGTCAAATTCAAACTTAAATTGAAGAAAGTAGGGAAAACCACTAGACCATTCAGATATGAACTAAATCAAATCCCTTATGACTATACACTGGAAGTGAGAAATAGATTTAAGGGACTAGATCTAATACACAGAGTGCCTGAAGAACTATGGAAAGAGGTTCTTGACAGTGTACAGGAGACAGGAATCAAGACCATCCCCAAGAAAAAGAAATGCAAAAAAGCAAAATGGCTGTCTGAGGAGGCCTTACAAATAGCTGTGAAAAGAAGAGAAGCAAAAAGCAAAGGAGAAAAGGAAAGATATACCCATTTGAATGCAGAGTTCCAAAGAATAGAAAGGAGAGATAAGAAAGCCTTCCTTAGTGATCAATGCAAAAAAATAGAGGAAAACAATAGAATGGGAAAGACTAGAGANACAAATAGCTGTGAAAAGAAGAGAAGCAAAAAGCAAAGGAGAAAAGGAAAGATATACCCATTTGAATGCAGAGTTCCAAAGAATAGAAAGGAGAGATAAGAAAGCCTTCCTTAGTGATCAATGCAAAAAAATAGAGGAAAACAATAGAATGGGAAAGACTAGAGATCTCTTCAAGAAAATTAGAGATACCAAGGGAACATTTCATGAAAAGATAGGCTCAGTAAAGGAAAAAAATGGTATGGACCTAACAGAAGCAGAAGATATTATGAAGAGGTGGCAAGAATATACAGAAGATCTGTACAAAAAAGATCTTCATAATCCAGATAATCATGATGGTATGATCACTCATCTAGAGCCAGACATCCTGGAATGTGAAGTCAAGTGGGCCTTAGGAACCATCACTATGAACAAAGTTTGTGGAGGTGATGGAATTCCAGTTGAACTATTTCAAATCCTGAAAGATGATGCTGTGAAAGTGCTGCACTCAGTATGTCAGCAAATTTGGAAAACTCAGCAGTGGCCACAGGACTGGAAAAGGTCAGTTTTCATTCCAATCCGAAGGAAAGGCAATGCCAAAGAATGCTCAAACTACCGCACAATTGCACTCATCTCACACGCTCGTAAAGTAATGCTCAAAATTCTCCAAGCCAGTCCTCAGCAATATATGAACCGTGAACTTGCAGATGTTCAAGTTGGTTTTAGAAAAGGCAGAGGAACCAGAGATCATATTGCCAACATCCGCTGGATCATGGAAAAAGCAAGAGAGTTCCAGAAAAACATCTATTTCTGCTTTATTGACTATGCCAAAGCCTTTGACTGTGTGGATCACAATAAACTGTGGAAAATTCTGAAAGTGACAGGAATACCAGACCGCCTGACCTGCCTCCTGAGAAATCTGTATGCAAGTCAGGAAGCAACAGTTAGAACTGGACATGGAACAACAGACTGGTTCCAAATAGGAAAAGGAGTATGTCAAGGCTGAATATTGTCACCCTGCTTATTTAACTTATATGCAGAGTACATCATGAGAAACGCTGGGCTGGAAGAAGCACAAGCTGGAATCAAGATTGCCAGGAGAAATATCAATAACCTCAGGATATGCAGAAGAGAACACCTTATGGCTGAAAGTGAAGAAGAACTAAATAGCCTCTTGATGAAAGTGAAAGAGGAGAGTGAAAAAGTTGGCTTAAAGCTCAACATTCAGAAAACAAAGATCATGGCATCTGGTACCATCACTTCATGGCAAATAAATGGGGAAACAGTAGAAACAGTGGATGACTTATTTTTCTGTGCTCCAAAATCACTACAGATGTTGATTGCAACCATGAAATAAGAAGACACTTACTTTGTGGAAGGAAAGTTATGACCAACCTAGATAGCATATTAAAAATCAGAGACATTGCTTTGTCAGCAAAGGTCTGTCTGGTCAAGGCTATGGTTTATCCAGTGGTCATGTATGGATGTGAGAGTTGGGCTGTGAAGAAGGCTGAGCGCCGAAGAATTGATGCTTTTGAACTGTGGTTTTGGAAAAGATTCTTGAGAGTCCCTTGGTCTGCAAGGAGATCCAACCAGCCCATCCTGTACGAGATCATTCTTGGTTGTTCATTGGAAGGACTGATGTTGAAGCTGAAACTCCAGTACTTTGGCCACCTCATGCAATGACCTGACTCACTTGAAAAGACCCTGATGCTGGGAAAGATTGAGGGCAGGAGGAGAAGGGGACAACAGAGGATAAGTTCGCTGGGTGGCATCACCGACTCAATGTGAATGGGTTTGAGTGGACTCCAGGAGTTGGTGATGGACAGGGAGCTCTGGCGTGCTGTGGTTCATGGGGTCGCAAAGAGTTGGACACAATTGAGCCACTGAACTGAACTGAACTGATAGATAAACTTTAGCTTTTATTTCTTCAAGGAATTTGTTTGACTCCTTGAACTATTTTATGTGTAGTGACACTACTGAACTGACTTTCAATGAGAAAATATCTATTATTAGAGCTGTGCATATTTCACTATCTAACTGATTAGATGGTACTTTTCAAAAAATGAAACAAGTGAGTTTCGTATTCTCAAGAGATAATGTCTCTCATTTCGGGAATTTGTTATTATCTCTAACTGATTACTCAGTTTTGATTAACTTTCCTTTTCACTTTTGGCACTTAGTGATCTCCAGTCATTTTACTGTATTTGTTAAGTGAGTGAGTTTTATATGTTAATAGTGAATTCTTTCTTGGAAAATATTCATTAACTATGCTCTGGTCTGTGTTTGGTATGCTCTTACATTGTTCTTTGGGTAAATAATGATTGATTTCATGCAGGAAAATCTGTCACTAAAGAAAAATAGAGTTTAAATTGCAACTGTTATATGTGTGAAGCATTTATTAATAGTGTCTTTCTTCTCCCAAATGTTAATTCCTGACATTTGACAAATAAATGCTTGATATGTTTTCACTTTGATTCCTCTTTTAATGTCCATGTGGGACACATTTTCATGATTCTTTCTGTAACGTTTTGTCTTCCTAAAACCAAGTTGTCTGAGTGTTCTGATGTTTGGAGACTGCCAGAATACTTGGCTTGCATCCTGATAATTTTTCAATTGGTAACATACCCCTTTCTTAGAGCCTTTGGACTGGTAGGCATTTTGCAAATACTTCCATAAGCTCTTCCAAATGCATGCATTTTGATTCTCTTCTTCTCTAGTTTATTGTAAGTTAATGAGATAGAATCACTTTAGCTACTAATTTATTATTTTTAAATTTACCATTATACATGTCAGTTATATGACTTCACGATCCCCATGTCCTTATGACTTATTTCTTCATTTTAATTGTGTTTAGTTTCCTTTGCTTTTAACCTTACTAATTTTCTATCCTAGTATTTTTCACAAAGAATATCATGTCATTTGATTTCTACCACATTTTCCTGATCAACCAGGCCTGAACTCCTCGAAGGTAGCATGACTTATTTTCAGTGAACCCACATGATTCCTTGTGATTTTCCTTTTCTTTTCCTAATAATTACTAATTTTCTTATTATTTAAATAAATCGCTTCACAATAACTCAGATTTCTGCCAAAATCGTTTTCTGCATCTTGATGCCAATTTATTCTGTTTTTAAAACTATGAAGCGTAACTTATTTCCAAGTTTTGTCATTTTCTCATTTTCCCATTTTTTTTCTGAAAATATATGATACTTCGTTTTAGCACTTCAGTGCAGTTCTGCACACCTCATTCATTTCAAAGTCCTATTGTTTAATATATGGTGAAGCTCTAATCTGTTATTAGAGTGAATAATTTGTTCATTCTGAAGTAAAACAGATGGGTTTCTTTGAATTAAAGTAAATTTCAGTAGAATAGAACTATTTAGTTTGAGGTAACTATTTTAATAACAGTAGTTAATATAGTTAAAGTAACAATAATTTGACACAACAGTGTAGTTTTTGAATTTCAGCTATGATTTTTATGTCATGAATGACAGAATTATTTAAAATGATGGATGCTCTAATGAAAAAAAAAAAAAGATAGCCTTTCCCTTCTCCAGGGGATCTTCCCAACACAGGGATCAAACCCAGGTCCCCCACATTGCAGGCATATTCCTTACCAGCTGAGCCAGTAGGGAAGCCCGAGAATACTGGAGTGGATAGCCTATCCCTTCTCCAGGGGATCTTCCGGATGCAGGAATTGAACCAGGATCTCCTGCATTGCGGGTGGATTCTTTACCAGCTGAGCTACCAGGAAAGCCCATAATACTGAAAATGATTACTTTAATTTCTTATATTCTGCAACTGCATTTCAGTTTTTTCTAATTGAATGTTTTCTGAGCTTTATCATATATGATGGTTGTAGTGAAGTAAAACCAAATATCAAATACTTGAATATATAATATAGCTATTTCAAAGATTTCATTGCTTCTTACTATTTGCCTTAAAGTATTGGTTACTATAACTATATACTATATATTATTATACCACATATGTGTATAATGTAAGTATTAAAAGCCAAATCTGATTTTCTTGCTGCATATGTATTACATATATATTGTAATACAAATTATGAAATAGTTTTCTGATATAAAATTTTAAAGCTAGTTTTAAGCTGACTTTCAAAAAGTATCAAAGGCTTATATATTTTAGAGGTAATGATTTAACTACCTAACCATCTTTCACATCACTTTGTCAATATAAAATATAATGAACTACTAAGAAGAAAGAAATGCATTTTAACAAGCAGTGACCCAATAAAGATTTATTTAATGTCTGCTGTGTGCTAGATTATTACCCTCTGTATATTTATAGGAGATAGAAGTAATTTGTCTTAAAAAGTGCTGCAAGTTGATACTACGATTGAATATATTTTAATACCTAATCTGATTTTATATTTTAACTCATGCTTACTTTAGAACATTCCTTTGAAAACTGAGGTTACCCCTACTGCTAGTATGGTAAAGTTAGTAATGGAAGCCATATATCTTAGAGAATATCCCCTCTCTCCCAAGGGGAATAGGGAATATGAGTTACAGAGAGAAACATATTGGGTTTGAATGCAAGCTATAGAACTGTTAGCTAAGTCAGTAGATTGCCAAAGGCTTAGTTTCATGATCAGCAAAACTGAAATAAAAATATACGTATTAGTAACAGTGTTATGTATATATTCAATAAGATTATTGAAATATAAATTATCTAGCACAAAGTATGACATATAGAAATCACCTGGAAACAATTGAACACACAAAAAAGGTATTTATTAACCTTCAACTTTTCTCTTCTCCCGGGAGAGCATTTATTAAAGATTCCTTAATCTTTTATCAGGAATATACCTGATAATATGTTTAAATTTTTCAAGAAATATTCCTTTAGTTTAATTTTATATTGGATCCCTTACAGGACTCAGATATTAGAAATACCTTTTTTTAAAGAGATATTTTCCTAATTGCTATCTCCTTTTTAATTTACTCACATGTAAAAAGAAATCTCCTTCATCTCAAGGATATGACAACTAATAAAACACTTGCATAGACTATCACTCTGGAAAAAATTGGAATTCACGTCTTTGATGTTGTTTCTGCTAGGGTTTCAGTTCATGGCCAGAAATCTGTGGAGAATCCAGAAGTAAGATCTAACAGTTTAGCCAGCTCATCTATTTTCCTTTGGAAGGAAGAGATAGGGCAACACTGGATATCTCCAGAGGGAGATCTAAGTTCAGTGGCACCATAAATCCGCTTTCCGATGACAGAGCTACCTGCGTTCCTTTGCAGAGTGAAAGATGAGGGAGGGGAGGAAAGAAAGAGGGACTGAATGACTTAGAAACTTAAACTTAGCCCTTTTTATAGAAAGAAGGGTTTGCAATATTTCCCCTTTTAATTGTTTTGAGGGAGAGAAATAATTTTAAATAAATATAATATTAGTGGGATATTAGTATTCTTAATATTTATCTGATAGGTAAAAAGAATGTTATTGAGTCAATCTTACTTTCCCTGCTCTCCAGTTAAACAAGATCTCTTTCTCCTCAGTTGGGAAATGAACATTATCAGTGTTAATGTTTCCTAATTTTAAAATGAATCCTAAAAAAAAAAAAAAGTATCCTAAATTAAAATTTGTGTATTTTCTAATGATACATTCTCTCAAAAATAGTCTTCACGACTTCAGATTTTAATAAATCTTTAAGAGTTTTTGAAGTGGAAAACAGTATTTGTGTAATTATCAATATCTTGGGAATTTTTGAAGCTTTTAGACTTGGGCTATTCAATTAAACAAGAATTTTGGAAGGCCAAATGTCTTGATTTGTCTACAGAGCTCACTGATGATAACGTGTTACAACCTGGAAACTAGCCTGCTTTTAAAGGCCCGGACACTATTCTACTCCCAACCCCAAATGTTGTATTTCATGTTGGGTTTCTAACTAAGCAAAATGTGTCCTTCAATGTTTACTATAGTGTCGGGGTCTCAGAGACAGTCCCTGATTGTTAGAAAATGACCCTTCTCAGCATCAAACAGAAGGTCATAAACCTTACAGCAAGGAAAGAAATTTCTTTTGTCTTCTTGCAATCTTTAGGATTCCAAATAGATTCAGATTGCAGCAGGGGAAGTTGAAACAAGAGCAGGGTTGGAAAGTCCAGACAAGATTTATCAAACCAGACATTGTGCCTTCCCCCAAACTCAATGTAGTTTGGAGTCAATTCCTTATCAAAGCCCACAGGCGGTTCTGGGAAGGTTGTCTGTGTTCCCCCCTGGAGTGGGTCTACTTAATGTAACATTAGTCAGGTTTAGTGAGGAAAGTGGTGAGGAGGAGGGGGTTCATCTAGACAAGGAATCATAGACAAGAGTATTTGATAAAAGTCCAAAAGTTCCCTAGGCTGGAGTATATGTAGTCGCAAGTCTCAGAAAACAATGAAATGTAAGGTAGCTTATGCTCACATCTTATAAAATAGTTGCCATAAAATCTGATCTGGGGAGAGCTAGACTCAAGTCTTAAGTGGCATATTATTGATAACATAGCAAGTGACAGAGAAAAGCTCTTGTATCCATAATTGATAGGTTACGAGTTTAAAGTAAAAAGTTTTCTTTCTTTTGGGAGGTTGGTTTCTTTCATTTTTGTCCTTTTTTTTTTTTTAATACAACTGAGCATCAGGAGTAGGATATTTTGGTGACAGATGGATTCATTCCACTCTTAGGTAGTTGGATGTAGAAACTCTTAACTAGAGCTGTTTCAGACTTGAATTTTTAAGCAGTTGCTTTTTAAAAAAACCAGAACCTTAGTTTTATAAATTCCTTTTTGCTGTAAAAGCATATAACACAAATAATATATTTTTCTGAATGCCTAGCTCTATGGAAGAAGCATAGATTTCCCCAAATTAATTTGCTTTCTTTTCGAACATTGTAAAAAAAAAGAAAAACTAAGATTCACTAATGTTGTTCAGTAGTGTCTGACTTTTTTGCAACCCCATGGACTGTAGCCCACCAGGCTCTTCTGTCCGTGGGATTTCCCAGGCAAGAATACTTGAGTTGGTTGCCATTTGTTTCTCCAGGGGATGTTCCTGACCCAGGGATCAAACCAGCGTCTCCTGCATTGGCGGCAGATTCTTTTTCACTGAGCCACCAGGGAAATCCAAGTTTCACTAATGTGGAAGAGGGAAATAGTGCAGAAGTAGAAAGTTTAATATATATATATATATATATAATTTTTAAATATATAGAAAATACATATAAAATTATGTAGCTTTGTTGAATACTGTGAGTGAAAAAAATCATGCTTTAGTGAAATCGGTGATATTGTATGAAATCAAAGCTAAGAAGATGGGAAACTTGTTTTTTTTCATGAATGGGGTTTAATAAGTTATAAGAAAAGATGTGAACATAAAGTTCAGTGTATATTACATTACATAATAAAAATAAAACGGACTCATATTAAAAACACAAACCTTAATTATTAACTTGCATGTGTTTAGGATCATATCTAATGTTACAAAAGTAAACCAGGCTTAGATGCCACTGACTTCTCTGTGCGAGTCCTTCTCTTCTTCTGCAGACACACTCACGCGGGCTGCAATATCTTTGTATGACTTTTTTTTTCCTTCAAGGTTACTCTTAGAAGAAAACAAAGAAATGCAGCTTTTCTTAATATAGGTAATGCACTGTTTTATATTTGTAATAGCACTGTAACAGCTAACAGCAAACAATGTTTACTGAGTACTTTTTGTATTTCAGGAATTACACTTCATTCTTTACAGATAGTATGTCCTGTAACCTTTAAAATAATCTTTTGAGGCATGTGCTGTTGTTTTTATTCCTATTTATGGGTATGAAAACTGAGATTTAGAGAGGAAAGGAAACTTTCTCGATGTCACATAGCTAGTAAGTGGAGGCTTATTTCCCAAGATTTGTAGAGATTTGCTGGTGGCTCTTCTTTTCCCAGATCCAGTGGATTTTCTTATGAGTATCTCGGTGGTATTTGGGAAGCCATGTGTCCAGACTGAGAGGATATGCCCTAATTGATTTGGGCAGTCCTTTTGCCCCTTGTTCCTGATGAAGGGCTCAGCCATGACTAAAGAAGTTTACAAAAGGAAATCTGCCTTGGTGCCCCTGGAAAACATTTTTTCCCTCTAAGAGAGTACCAGAGAAATCCTCTTTATTCCTACCCATTTCTGACTTCCAGAGGACATTGTGTGCAAATCATTTCTTCCTTGTTAGCCAGTGCAAGGTTTGAAAGCCTTTTACTCCTAAGTGCTTCTGTCCTGATGCTCTTGTTGCTTGAGAATAAGATGTTTGCACCTGCAAGAATCATCACTTGATCACATGGGAGAACCATGATAAACATAAATAGGACTAAAAATAAGAGTCTGAGATCTTGAAGGCATCACTGAGCATCAGAACAGACTTTGACATCAACAACTGCTGGACTTAACAGCCAGCTAATTTTCCTCATAGTACTCTGTCACTTGAGGGCAGGGAGATGGAGTTGACCAGGCCCCCAGCGGCAGATCAAGTGAGCAAACCCCAACCCAAGCAAAGGTTGTACCCAAAGTTGGTTCAGATGAAAAGTAAAAACTAAGCTGTGAATATAGTGAATGACAAAATACCTTCTAAAAATAAAGTTATTCTTTGCTCTAACATAATGTTCCATATTTTATACACAGTTCTTTCTGTTTTCAGTTACCATCTATCAAAGTCACTCAGTCATGTCTGACTCTTTGTGACCCCATGGACTGTAGCCCACCAGGCTCCTCCATCCATGGGATTTTCCAGGCAAGAATACTGGAGTGGGTTGCCATTACATCCTGCAGGGGATCTTCCTGGTCCAGGGATCGAACCCAGGTATCCCGCACTGCAGGCAGATACTTTACTATCTGAGCCACCAGGGAAGCCCAGTTACCATCTTATTTTAAATAGCTATTGAAAACCTCTTTGAAAGGATGACCAAATGTTGGTGACCTGTCTATTAAGGTTACTTCTCATTAATTTGTCTAGGTGTTGCAGACGTGAAATACAAACTTTCTTCATAAAGCTTGTTAATTGTGGATAGAAAGCTAAACACAAAATTTTGAAACTTTTATCACACTGAAAAAAATGTTGGGTTAAATGGAGAGATTCAACCCCAGAAACATTACATAAAAGTTTATTATTGGGTTAAGCTGATTAAGTTGGGTTAATTACTGGGCTAAGCTGAACAGTGACAAAGGCAGTTGAATTAAAAATCCTTAACTCTAAAAATATTGTGATTTTAACTTTGTAAAAAAGATTCTGTCATTTGAATTGGATATATTTCAGTTTCATATATTTATTTGTTGAAACAGAAAGGTTTCTTAAAGAAGTAAAAACTGTGATGTTCATTTGCAGTTGATTTTCTTTAAAATATTGAATTACAGCATGCTTATTTTAATTAAATTTTCATTTTTTAATCTAGAAAAAATAATTTAAAACTTACTGTTTGATAGCAAGAACTCATTCTTGATCAGTATTTTAAACATTACTTTCAAGAAACATGCAAAATAAAGCAAAATTTATAATACAGAAACAGGTTATTCTTGTTTTACCTATACTTCTTTAAAAAAATAAGTAAATAAAAGGCTACATAGTTGAAGAGAAGTATTACCTTTTGACATCTACATACTCATTGTTCTTTCTCAGCTTTTGTTCCCTAGCTCAGGCTGAGAATGGATAATTATATGTAATAGAAGACAGCTGTGATGAACCAAGTGTGTTTTTTGCCTCTTTTTATCTTGTGCTTGAGCGCATAATTCCCTTCCTGTTTCAGTGTTATATAAGGTTCAATTTTCCTGTGTTTACTTTATCCTGAAATTTTAGTATGAGGATTTTAATAATCAGAATCAATTATAGTTTTGTTGCTACCTTTGGATCATGGTTATATTATGGATTATAGTGTAAGATTTCTAATAGTAGACCATTTTGTTGGGGAGGGTGGTAATTGTTCCATGTATCTAAGAAAAATACTATTAAATAAAAAAGACAATATAATTTTAAACTACTCATTAAATTCAGTCCAATTTCTATTTAAATCTTTCATTGGATAACATTGCCAACTTTTGGTGTACTTGTTTTTTCAGTTCTAACTCAGACCTTGACTTATATTGGTCTCTAAAACTTCCCAAGTTTTATAGTCACATCATCTATGAAATTTGGGATAATCTCCTTACTGAGTATGTTGCAATATGTATTATAACTATTTTCTTCTGTGTTCTAATTCTAATGGCATATTACTGAAATAAAAATATTGTCTTAGCAAGTCTTTGTGGCTCCATTTGTTCCCTTCCCTCCTGTCCTTAATTCTCTGCTCATACCTTATATCAATAGTAATTGGGTAATTAGCCAGAAACGCTGTCGCCTGAGCCAGGGAGTAAGAAATGTCTCATTGAACACAATAATCTTTCTTTGTACTCATGATTCATTTTTGATATGCTACAACTCTGTCAGCAGGGAAACTTTCCTCCCCATTGGGAGTCTAACAAGCCTTTAAGACAAGAATAGACAGAGAGGTTCTGCTATTAGTCTCAATTCTAAGGCAAATTGGGTTACTCTGCTGTAGTTGCATTTTCTGCCTGCACAGCATGAGATATTAGAGGATGGCAGAAAATATTCTGTTGAAGATTTGATGCATAACAAGATAAGAGTTCTATTGTGGGCCACTTAAAGAAAATTTGTAGCCGATTTGGCTTTTAAAACTAGCTAGAAGGCATTTCTGGAAGTCTGAAGAGCCCACTGGGCTATTTGGTTTCAATTCCATTTTGATGTAGTGTATAGATATCTGGGGGGAAAAAAATGAACTTCAGTGAAGAAAAATTTCTGTTTCTGGCTATCAGTTGCATCGTGATTCCCAAGCAAATAGCTGAGTAAAAGAAAACATCCCTGAAAGACTCTACTGCATTCTTGTAATAAATCACAAAAACATTGGTATCAGCTTTCTTAGTCATTCTGCAAGACTATAGTTAAGAATATTTCCAGATGTGTCTTACTGAAGCGAAGGTAATTTTCTTTCATGCACAAGAGATCCTTTCTTAACATTGAAGGGAAAAGAAATCAAGCACTTTTAGTCCTCTGCAGGTGACAAAATTTCAATTTCCTGTATCCTCAGACAGCTAGCATTTGTGCCTATCCTGTGGGAATGAAAAGAGATATAATCATAAGCCTACAAATACATCTAAGGTATATAAATGAAGATGGCAGTTTTCCAGTTTCCTGACAAGGTAGCTTCATGGAACAATAATCTGAAGGAAAGAAATTTATGCACAGGAATGGGACTGATTGCTTGGTTTTGTGGTAAAGAAACCCTCCTTTGAAATATTCAAGTTAAGAGCAAAAGGAATTTTCTTAATGAGGTACTGAATTCTTCTCCAGGATAAACAGAAACTTCAATGGGAATAATGTCCCAATTTGTCAAAATTAAGGATAGAGCAAATTTGCAAGAAGAACTGCAAACCTGGTGGGCAATTTTGTCTTCTTTTTCTAATCACATTCTTGGTTGGTGGTAACTGAAGCACCAAAGGATCTATTACAGTCTGAAACTCTCCAGTGTAAATTGACGCAATGCGTAGTATCACAGTTTGATACCAGTAGAGATCTTTCATGGTGTGGCCTTATGGACTGTATTTCTTTTTTCTTTTCCATCATCCCACTAGTCCCAAGAGATAAATGCGATTTAGACAAAGCCATGTATGAACTGGCATTGCATATTACAATTTTAAAACCATTTAAGATAGGTCTGTATTCACTCGTGCAAAAAAGAAGTTATGTGGATGAATATTTAGAAACAATATAAAGAGTTCCCCGAATTTGAAATGTGTTTTTGGTCACCTGGGTCACTACGTAAGTTTGTGCCTCAGCAATGCATTACTACAAAATATATTTCTGGTTCTATGTCTGTATATCAGTTTATTTAAGATATATATATATATATATATATGGAAATGGTGTGGTGGTGGGGTTGTAAAGCAGAGATCTACAATATATAAATTTAGTAAGCAGACAAAACAGGATTTAGCAGTCCCCATCTTTCTTGACTTATTTCAGGTAAAACATTTCTCTTTGGGCACAGGGGACTCAAGGAACACCCATGGAAAATGTTGCCCCCTATACATATTTATTTTTTCACACATGCAAATGTTGTCATTAATAAACAGATGATATTTTTTCCAATTTTTTTCTAGTGCTTTCAGTTGGCAAATGTTTGATTCATTCACAACATTTTTGCAATACTTTTCTGTCCTTTATTCCATTTCTTTTCTGGTTTCCTTATTTAATTACAAGAAGAATGATAGTTGTAATGAGCATACAAATAAAGTTCATGTAAAAATAATGCAAGGAAAATAGAAGTGAAATGTGTTTATTTTTCAAAATGTATAATAGTCTGTACCTGTTTGGTGAATAGAAGAATTTCCAAGAAGTTCTTTTGTTAAAGTTTAGCTTAGTTGAAGCCATCTATGATATATGTAGATATAGATATTAAAAGATCTATAACTTCTACTTGAGAATCATGTTCAACATTTGAATGTAAAACTAAATATATTTTATATTGAAATGTTGGCTGGTCAACCAAGGAGTCTTATTCTGCTGAGTTAACACATTTTCCCCATCAAACCACAAGTAAATGGAATTTGGTGTATTTTGCAAAATTTTCTTTAAAAAATTAGAATTAATATCATGTTTCTTTCTTTCACCTTTAGGACCATTTCCTAAAAACCTTACTCTTAAGATAATCTATTGCAGAATTTTAATTCTATGACCTTCAGAATTATAATAATATGTATACAATAAATACAATAAATGTGTATTTTATTGAACCTAGGAAACGCAAAAAAAAATTATATGTTTGCACAGATACATTTAACTCATCTTGTCATCTGGTGGGATGGCTATAAATTTGTGGTCCAATTAACCCCAAAGTAATTTTATTTATGAAGCATATTGAATGATAATCTTTTGGTGGCAGCTTTTTTTATATACCATGTCTGGTATGAGTTGTGGAATTTAGGAAATCACTCTACTGGAGGGAATGGGGAAATATTTGAGTTTTTCTGTTAAATTTAAAATACTGACCTAGATGACTAATAAGCACAGAAAACATGGGCCTGTATATAACTGGTGAAGCTGGCATGTGATGTGGGAGTTGCCAGATACAGAGACCCTTAATCAGGAGGAATATCAGATAGAGGTAGAACTTTTCACCTATGCCCCTATTCAGGGGTATGAGAGGTTTTTAAGAGGTAGCACATAAAATTCTATGTGGAAGCATTGAGAAAAATCAAGGTCTTCCTGGAAAATCAGGAGTATTATGGGTAATAACTGGTATGACTTGCTTGTAGCCATGGAGATTGTAATAGCATGATCTGTCTGACCACTGTCTTGAAAACCATTATAAAATTCAACCAAAATTTACAATTGTTCCTTCCGTTGTTTCAAAAGCAACAGTTACATAACCTTGGAACACATGGTTAAATTCAGTCCATATTTTTAGAATGTCAGCTCTGTGTCAAGCATTGTTCTAGGTACTAGTGAAGAGTTATAAGCATAAGATACTATTCATGACATTAAAGGTATTCAAATACTTGTCTCAGAAATGCAGATGAACCATAACTCTGTATTATACAAGATGACATTCATATGTATGATAAAAAAAACAGTTAATTAAGCAATTAAATTTATGCATTTCATTGTTAGTTTGAGAGTGGAACATCAGATTCATGTAAACACAAATGAGTAAAGAATATGGTGGCAGGAAACTTTTTGTCATTTTGGTATTTTAGGTATATTTGCCAATCATGATAAAACTCAAAATAGCATTTTCACCAAAGTGTTGCTATGAAATTTATAGTGATTTTGATTGTTTGTTATTATTTTATATAGTTGGTACAGTTTGTTCAAATTACTTATTTTTCCTTTAAGTACTACACAAAGGCAACTGTACTTGAATAATCTTGCTCAAATTAATAAATATAATGTGCAGATACACACCCTGATCTAAACAGGTGGGCAAAACAGTGGCATAGTATCACTCAGGTAATATGTTACATTCTAAAATACATGAATGGTACTGCAAAAAATTCACCAGGCTTTTGTTTTAGTAAAGACATTGTTATCCATTTCTAACAGGTAGTGCTCAAATACGAAAATTTATGAGATGAAATTGAAAACAAAATCCAGTCTTTTTTTCCCCTACCATTTATCATCATATAGATCTTATGGTTAAACACCGTGTGGTAGTGAAGTTTTTAAAAGCCTCTTGTCTTTTTTGTTCTTTCTTGAATTTTTTCTTTTTTTCTTATTTAAAGAAAGGTTTAAATTGAAAAGGAAATATCTTTTAAAAATCTGCAAAACATAAAGAGATTTTCTATGTATGTTTTAAAGGAAGGTTAAGATGAGAAGTATAAGATCCTTTTTCCTAATATGGATAGATCCTAAAATGGTTATATACAATTTAAAATGCATCTATTTACTTAAACTAATTTTGAAATGAAGTTAATTTTGCTTCAGTGTAATTAATTTAGTAGTTAGGGGATTAATAACTTTCAAAATTATGCATTGCTATGCAAAAAATAATGTATTTTGTATTACCCTACTTTGTCCTTGAAAAATTTATTTCCATGTATATAATCTTGTTTAAAAATTTATTGAAATTCTAAAGTATGGGTTCTTCATGCATAGGCCTCTCAGGGGATATGCTTTATTGATTTATATCTGAATTACCTCAAATTACATTGCTTACACTAGGCAATTAATTTGTTTTCACTTTAATATATATTGTGGAGACCAGGATTATTTTTCTTAGCTAATAGCTAGTAACTGATTATCTCAGGCAAAGTAAAAGGTTCAGGAAAAGGTAAATGACATTCCTTTATAAGCCATGAAGCTTGTTGTTTGCTTTGTTTTAGGAGGAGAGGGATAAATAAGATGGATCAGTGTTGTTTGAAAGGTAACGTATTCCTCCTGATGAGGAAGGAGTAAATCTGTGTTGCTAGTAAGATGGCAATTTGTGAGCTATATAGGTCGCGTAAAATGCAGGCAGCAAACTATGTGGAATACCTTACACTGATCTCTTAGCACTGCAGAGACAACAGGTTGTCATACAATAAATTTTGATTATAGAACATAAAAAGTTATGTTATTCCTAGCAGGATCAGTGTGCCATGGATTCTTCCATACTATCCCAGATGAGACCTCCATCTGTCTAGCATTTTACAAAATGATCTTGACGGTGGAAAGACCCTCCCACCCCTCATCCTTTTCAGCTCCCAGTCGTGGACTAGAAATAGCATGCAGTGCAACGGTGACTGCATTTGGGTATATTTTGGCATATTTCCCTAGGCTACTAACTGAAAGCAGCTGGAATTTAACTGAAAGAACATGGTGGACTGAAACCAAGCATATGAAATTTCAGATTCAAAGAATCTTCTGAAATGAAGAAACTATAAAACAAGTGTCATTTTTGGCCATAGTCCTGCAGTAACTGGGAGGAACTATTGGCTCAGTGGTTGGGAAACTGCTCCCCCAGATCTTTGTATGTCCCTCACTTCTAAAGTTGCCCACTGGTGAATGACACCAGACTGAAATTGGCAGGCCCTCTGCAATGGCCTCCCCTGCTGGTTTACCACTGGCTCGGGTTCTGTATTCACACTCTCGCCTCACATACAGTTTGCATATTTCATGACTGACTGCTCCTTCTTTCACTTAGTCTTAAAAATCTAAAGGTTTGTAGTAAAAATGCAAGTATGTTCTTTATAAAGTATGAGAGTGTTTTAGTAGATGTTGGATACTGTTACAGTTCCAAACAGATCAGACATTGAAAATATTAGTTTTCTAAATTAACTGAGACCTGTACCATTTACTGGGGCTTCTCTGGTGGCTCAGACAGAAAAGAATCTGCCTGCAATGCCTGCAATGCAGGAGACTCGAATTGGACCCCTGGATCAGGAAGATCCCCTGGAGAAGAGAATGGCTGCTGACTCCAGTAGTCTTGCCTGGAGAATTCCATGAACAGAGGAGCCTGATGGGGTACAGTCTATGGGGTTGCAAGGAGTTGGACATGACTGAGTGACTAATACTTAATCATTTACTGAGTGTGAGATATGGGACAAGTTTCCTCCCTCAGTTTCCTCATCTGAGTAATAATTATAGAGACTATCCTCGAGATTCTTTGAAAGAATCGAGATATGCCATATAGAACCTTTCCTGGTTCAGAATAAACATTCTGTACTTTCCATACCTTCAATACTTTTTATTGATATTAACTGATATAGGCAAGGTTAGTTATATTGAAAATTGATCTTTTAGGGTCAGATTATGATCAGTTTCCAGAAGGTTAGGATTAGTTTACATTTCTTTAAGCTACTGTCTTTAGCCCCTTTATGGATCACTGCCTTGTCATGGTGAAGGGGCTTGTGTAACTCAATGAACCTAGAAGGAGAAGAGGGCGTCTGAGAATGAGATGGCTGGATGACATTACTGATGCAGTGAACATGAACTTGAGCAAACTCTGGGAAATGGGGAGGAACAAGGAGGCCTGGCATGCTGCCATCCATGAGGTGGCAAAGAGTTGGACATGACTGGGTGACTGAACAGCAAGAGCAGCAATATCTTTAGAGAGCAGGATTGGTCTTTAACATTTCCCAAACCAGTGTTTCTTAACTGGCTGGACCAGGGGTTCAGAAGGGTATTTGGGAAAGCGTGTTTTAGATTCGCCAAGAGGATAGTCCACCTGCAAATTCTGATATACATATCCTCATGTGTGTGTGTTCAGTTGTGTCTGACTCTTTGCAGCCCTGTGAACTGTAGCCCAGCAGGCTCCCCTGTCCATTTGATTTTCGAGGCAAGAATACTGGAATGAGTTGCCATTTCCTACTCCAGGGGATCTTTCTGTCCCAGGGATCGAACCCACGTCTCCTGCATTGGCAGGCAGGTTCTTTACCTCTGAGCCACCAGGGAAGCTCAGCGTATCCTCTTACTCAACACTATCTTCTGGTGATTGCCAAGAGGTTTATATCGTATCTTTCAAGTATGTTCAGATAGAAAAGAAGGGACCATATTTATAAGCCATTTAAAAATAGCAAAACCAATACAATATTGTAAAGTAAAAAAAAAATTTTTTTTAAAGAAATGTGAATTAAAAAAAATATTTTTGCTTATTTAAATTGAGTCGTTTTCCATGTATACAGAGACTAATCATATAGATGATCCCTACGAAAGGTTCTAAAGAAATTCTCACTTCTAGGCTTATCAAGTTGTTAGCTAAACTCAGTTCCTTGTGACTCTGGTTGTGGAAATGAAGTCCTTGATTTTGTGTTTCTTGCTGCCTGTCAATCAGGCTGTCTTTGCTCCTAGAGCCCTATTCGTTGCCCTTATTCTTCCCCTTGCTTTACTGCTAGCCCCATTCAACAAGGGCCGATGAAGTCCGTCATGCTTACAGCCTCTCTGATCTCTGCTGTATCTCTCTGATATTGATCAGAGGGTTTTCTGCTTTCAAGGCTTCTGTAATTAGATTGGGCCCATATGCATAGTCCAGTGTACTCTCTCTACATTATGGTATACATGTCCTTCACTGAGGCTTCCCTGGTGGCTCAGTCAGTAAAGAATCTGCCTGCAGTGCAGGAGACTGGGATTTAATCCCCACATTGGAAAGAACCCTTGGAGAAGGAAATGGCAACCCATTCCAGTATTCTTGCCTTGTACATGGAGAATCCCATGTACAGAGAAGCCTGGCAGGCTATATAGTCCATGGGGTCGCAAAGAGTCGGACATGGCTTAGTGACTAAACCACCACCACCACCACCAAAGAATTCATTACATTTCCAAAGTCCCTTTGTCATTCAGGTTAATACATTCACATATTCTAAGGATTAAGGCATGGATATCTTTGGGATCTGGGCTTCCCTGGTATCTCAGCTGATAAAGAATCTGCCTGCAATGCAGAAGACCTGGGTTCGATCCCTGGGTTGGGAAGACCCCCTGCAGGAGGCAACCCACTTCAGTATTCTTGCCTGGAGAATCCCCATGGACAGAGGAGCCAGGTGGGCTACAGTCCATGGGTTTGCAAACAGTCAGACATGACTGAGCGACTAAGCACAGCACAGCACATCTTTGGGATCTATTATTTTAAATCCAAGTATAAAATGTAAAAGTTTCAGAAAAAATTTCCCCTGCTCTCCCTTTCACTTGTTCAGTAGTTTATCTCCAATATCTGAAGGTCTAAGAAACTTACAGTCTAGTTGGGAAATAAAATCTATATCCTCCTATTAGGATGTATGGGGCTCCCAAAAGCTATTAAAAAGAAGTGTTCAGGACCCGAAGGAAATTGCAGTTCTTTCTAATGGGAGAAAAAAGATCAAGGAAAGCGTCTTTGAAGAGGTAGCTTTTGAAGTATATCCTGAAGGATGAACAAGGGAAAGGTATTTTTTGTCTTAAGGACTACAAGACTTAAAAGCAAAGACATATGTTATATTCAGGATGTGGCAGCAGTCTGGGATTCATAGAGGTATGAAATAAAAATGGGATTTTGTAATCTTGCTAAGAAGTTAGAACTTTATTCTATAATAGAAGCTTTTTGGCTGCAGGAAGTAATAGACTAAAAGTCATGTTTTAGAAAATGAAAGTCTGGTGACAAAGTGGAGGATGTATTGGAGGGAGAGCAACCATTAGAAGGCTCCTGTGTAGAAGGGGAAGGAGAAGGGAGGAAAATCCTAGTAGAAATGGTAGAAATTATGCAATTATATCCGGCAACTCTTTCAAGGTGTTTGACTGATTGAATGAGGGGTTGATGGTAAATGTAGGTTTTCTAGCCTTGGAGACTGAGGAAGGTAATATTATTGTTCCAAGATAAAGGAGATGTGAAGAATAAGATTTCTGAGTGAGAAGATAAGGAGTTTGGATTTGTACATTTACTATCATCATGCAATTTGAGAGGGAAATTGGGAGGGTTTTGGGCCAAAGGTATCTATAGGAAATCTATCAACATCAGTATGATAGTTGAAGAAAAGAATGAGTAAGGTCATTTGGTGAAAAAAATGAAGAAACCCACAGTGTTCTTGGTGAGATTGAGGACTGTCCACATGTTAGGGGGAAGTAGCAAGAATTTAACTGGTAATGGAAGTTAAGATGAAGCCTTCTGGGATACTGGGGAAAACGTCCTACAAGGGGAGCTTCAAAATTGAAGAGGGAAGTTTGTATGCTTTTACCAACCTTTCCTTTTCCCACAATGAAAAGTCTGAGAATGTAATGTAACATAAGGTGACTATAAGTGATAAGTGTGTACTGTTAAACTGTTACATTGACATTTGCTAAGAGAGTAGAACTTAAATCTTCTCACTTAAAAAATAAAGGATTAATACATCATGTATGATGTGTTAATTAACCAGCGGGTGAATCCTTTTACAGTGTGCTCATGCGCATGCATTTGAGTTGTGCCTGACTCTTTGCGATGCTGTGGACTGTAGCCCGCCAGGCTCCTCTGTCCATGGAGATTCTCCAGGCAAGAATACTGGAGTGGGTTGCCATGCCCCACATCCAGGTATTTTCCTGACTTAGGGATCAAACCCTCATCTCTTGCAGCTCCTCCATTGCAGGTGAATTCTTTACTGCTGAGCCTCCAGGGAAGCCCTTTCACAATACATATATATATATATATATATATATATAT
Source organism: Aepyceros melampus (assembly GCA_006408695.1). Classification (NCBI taxonomy): domain Eukaryota; kingdom Metazoa; phylum Chordata; class Mammalia; order Artiodactyla; family Bovidae; genus Aepyceros; species Aepyceros melampus. The sequence goes on along the minus strand of SJXQ01003842.1, from coordinate 110,875 downwards.
CTCAAATCACTACAGTATACAGTTAAATATTTTACCATTTTATTTGTCTGTTGTACCATAAAGCTAAAATTTAAACAAATCAATAGCTAGAGGAGGAGGAATTTAGGAAAAGATGGGAACGTTCCTCTTCTAGGAAGAGGTACCATTTGCCAGAGTAAGAGAAGCTTCAAATAGCAGAAGATGCTCAAAGAGAACACTTTGAGGGCCTGTACCTGGAAGGTCCTGGCAGGGGCTAAACACTTACCATTATTTGAACTGAGTTGAAGTCACTCCATTTGGTGGTTAGCCTCATGGGATCTGGACAAGGAAAATGAATCAAGTCTGACTGCTTGGTCCTGGTTCCAGACAATTCAGTCTGTGGTTAAACCAGTTACTTTTGTTAAGGAGCCTTTCTTCTTTCAGCCTACTCATTTATGTGCTTTTATTACTATTATTATTTTGTTTTGTTCATCTCCCTTAGTTTCCTGGTAACGATACAGGGGGAAAATCCATCATGGTTTCCTACGAATCAAGGAAAAAGTCTTTAACCACAATTAGACCAGAATAACTAGAAACATCATTATGTTCTAAAAGCAGTATTTCTTTACATTATTTTCCACTCAGAATACCTCAAGAGGATATGTATTATTTCTCTTCCTTCTTTTTCCATAAACCTTCATTTCTTTGATGCTCATTTAAACAGACTCTACCTCCTAATACCCTTCCTCACTGCTGATATATAATTTTTCTCTCACTTTCAGGGGGATTAGTTCTAGGAAAACCCTCATAACCAAAAGATGCAGATGCTTAAGTCCCTCATATAAAATGGTATAGTATTTGAATATAATATACATATATTTTCCATATCCTTTGAATCATCTCTAGATTACTTATAACACATAATACCATGTCAGTGCTATATAAGTAGTTGTAAATATGATGCAAATACTATATAAATAGTTTCCAGTATGTAGTGAATTCAAAGTTTTCTCTTTGGAATTTTTCAGGAATTTTTTTCTGAATCTTTTGATCCATGACTGGCTGAATCTATGAATCAGAAACCCACATAGGAAAGATTAATAATTATTCATACAGTAAAAACTTTATTCTAACTTTAACACTTATTTGTTGATTTTCTTTTAATTTCGACCTCTGTCACTATCTTGGGGATTTAGGCATCAGAAGATCCACTCAACATCTTGGTCTTTCAATTCCCTGACCACCATATCTACATTACTCCTCATTACTATGTTCCTGTCCTAGGTCTGATCACCTCCGAAATTGTACTTCCTCTGAAACCTACAATTCAAACTCTCTGTCCCTACATTTAAATCGATCCGAAAGACTACTTGCAAACACTCCCAACTCCATCTATAATACTTTTCTCCATTGCTACCGAGAACACCTTGGCAGGAGTTCCTTTCTCCTGCTCTACTCCAAGAGTCTGTGACTGGTCTCCCTGCCTCCGTTCAGTTTACCTAGAATCCTGCATGGGACACATAGCTGTTGAATGAATGAAAGACTGTGTACATGTTGAGGAAAGAGGAAAAGTTTGGGATATTTATTTGCAGTTCCCAGATATGTCCTGAAGTAGTAATGTCCAGTCTTTGGCACTGTTTTTGTACTTACTTCAGTTCAGTGCAGTTCAGTCACTCAGTTGTGTCCAACTCTTTGTGACCCCATGAACCACAGCACGCCAGGCCTCCCTGTCCATCACCAGCTCCAGGAGTCCACCCAAACCCACGTCCATTGAGTCGGTGATGCATCCAACCATCTCATCCTCTGTCGTCCCCTTCTCTTCCTGCCCTTACTTAAGTTGTAGAAAATGTTAATTCAATGTTAATTGGCCATACATATGTATTCTTTTGGGCTTCCCTGGTGGCTCAGATGGTAACGAATCCACCTGCAATGCAGGAGACTTGGGTTTGATCCCTGGGTCGGGAAGTTTCCCTGGTGGAGGGCATGGCAACCCACTCCAGTATTCTTGCCTGCGGGATTCCATGGACAGAGGAGCCTGGTGGTCTAGGGGGACACAAACAGTCTGACATGACCGAGGGACTAACATTTTTGCTTTACACACATGTATTCCTTTAAGTAAAATGCTCTGGACACTTTCCCAAGCTGGTTACAATATCCTGTTTTCTAAGGATCTTCAGATGTTGAGACCCTCCCTGGTAGCACTAATTGGTTCCATCATCAAGATTGGTCTGTGACATCAACCTTGGTGGTGGCATAGTACCTCAAATTCTGCTTTTGGTCCTGGTAAAGACAGAGTCTAGAATGACTGAAGAGGTGAATGAAGGAGCTATTTTGAGAGGTGGGGCCTATTTTTTTTTTTACTGATTTCCTCTGGTGGGTTCTTTAAGACTGTAGTCTCCAAACTTTGGCAGCAGGGACCAGTTTCATGGAAGACAATGTTTCCATGGACTGGTGGGAGTGGGGAGGCAGGGAGGATGGTTTTGGGATAATTCAAGTGCATTACATTTATTATGCCCTCCTGATCTGTCAGGAGGTGGAGCTCAGGTAGCAATATGAGCCATGGGGAGTGGCTGTAAATACAGATGAAGCTTTAATCACTAGCCTGTCACTTGCCTTCTGTGGTGAGGCCTGGTTTCCTAACAGGCCATACACCCAGGGAGTTGGGCCCTCTGCTCTAAGAGAATGAACAGTCCCAGTTCTGCTTTAAATAGCCCAACTTAAAATAACCCTCACCTTATCAAAGCACAGGTCCTGCAATGCTGCCTACCGCCCCTGTTTAATGAAGAAGGCCTGTTTGTAGGCTGAGAAGATGGGATGGAGAGACAGTGTAGCCATATTGACAGCCGGGAGCTGGAGGCATCAAATATTTCCCATTTCATATCTTGACAATATATTAGGAATGTTTCCTGTGTTTTACATGACAGTTGACCATTTGTCAGAATGCTGACCTTGAGGCCTCGTAAGGTTCTGTGACATCAAAGCTTCCATTATGCTCATTATACTCGCTTTATCAAGAATCATCCAGGTTTAAAAAAAAATAAAAATTTGAAACAAGGGGTGCTGACAGCTGAAGGCCATATAGAAAGTACTGACTTAAAACTTGAGATTTATTAATAAAAGAGAGAGGCCCCTCCTGCTTCACTAAAGCCTAGATGTGTACCATCAGGCAAAACATTTCAACCCTTCAGTTGTCCTAAATGTTAGTGTGTCAGCATTACCTGAAGGACTTGATAAAACCAGATTGCTGGCCATAACCCCAAAGTTTCTGATTCAGCGGTTCTGAAGTTGGGTCTGAGAGTTTGAATTTCTGAAATGTTCCCATACAATGCTAATGCTGCTGGTGGTCCAGAGACAACACTGGAAGAACCACTGCCTTAACCTCTTCAAGTCTGTTTTCTCATATCTAAAAATAGGTATATCTAGAGCTCCTTTCTGGAGAAGGCAATGGCACCCCACTCCAGTAGTCTTGCCTGGAAAATCCCATGGATGGAGGAGCCTGGTGGGCTGCAATCCATGGAGTCGCTAAGAGTCCGGCACGATTGAGCGACTTCACTTTCACTTTTCATTTTCATGCATTAGAGAAGGAAATGGCAACCCACTCCAGTATTCTTGGCCTGGAGAATCCCAGGGACGGGGAGCCTGATGGGCTGCCGTCTGTGGGGTCACACAGAGTTGGGCACAACTGAAGCGATTTAGTAGCAGCAGAGCTCATTTCTGTGGGTCTATTGTAAGAATGTTGGTTTGGTCGCTAAGTCATTTCCAACTCTTGCGAGTCCATGGACTATAGCCTGCTAGGCTCCTCTGACCATGGAATTCTCCAGGCAAGAATCTGGAGTGCATTGCATTTCCTTCTCCAGGGGATCTCCCTGACCCAGGAATCGAACCTGGGTCTCCTGCATTGCAGGCAGATTCTTTACACACTGAGCTATGAGGGAAGCTGTTGTAAGAATAGGGCACACTTAAACATGAGGCTCAGAATAAGGACTCGGTTGATGCCTAACTCTTAAGTTAACCTTTTATGGCTAATTGCCTAAAGCGGACAAAAGTTAAATTTTCAAAATTTCCAGTTTTTCAAGTCTGTCGATTCATCTACTACAATTGCAAAAACACATTTCCTTGTATTGTATGTACCTATGTTCACTGGTTGAAAAATGAAGTTTACCTGTATACATTCACAATACTTCTCATATTTGTTTCTGTAAGTATATTATCTAATGATTATACTACCTATTTGAAACCTTGAAAAACAGCTTTTAGGAGGATGAATATTTTGTAAATAAATGTTGTAAGTAATGTTTATAACCTGAGTTCTGATTGGAAATATTTTCAAAAGATATAGCCGTGAATAAAATTGTTTGAAAAAGTCACTTTGAAAAATAGCATTAGCCTTTAGTTAATGCTGTAAACATTGTTTGAAAAGGAGAAAAACATCATTTGGAATGGGATTTTTTAAAGGGTCAAAGGTTGAATTTAGGACTGGCCCTTTAGGGTGAGAGGAAACAATGGTGATAATTTTCAAATGTCTGGTATCTTTTATAGATTGCCCTGACTATCCAGAGTGTAAAATATATTTTGATCAAATGTAGATAATTCATTTAATTGTATGAAATATAACTTTTAAATAAAAATGCATTTTCTTCATTATGCTCTAAACAGAATCTATATCAAGGGAGATTGGATGATTTAGTGTATTTTTATTAAGTTAGACTATACCTATATGTCAGAGCACATAGGAGGAGACAGAGTTTATGAAACATGGCTTGGGCTCTTGCAATTATTGGTTATACACTAACTGTTGGGAGAATTAATTGTGTGTCCTTACAGTGTTTGGGTTACCTTGAAAAATCCAGTACCTTTAAATTTATGATACTATATTTTATCTCCCAAGATGACATCCTTGTAATAAGCATAGGAAAGTTATTCAGCTTGAGATAGCTTCTATATTCTTCTGTTGACATGTTTATTCACTTTGTTTATGTCCTTGTTCTTGGCCTTTTCCCCTGAATTTTTTAATATTTCTTTTTTTTTTTTTGGCTAGGGTATGATGCTCACTAGATTAAATATAATTCTCAAGTTAGCTAAAGATTTTGTGTTTCCTATAAAAATTTTTACAGTAAGTCCTGGAAACAGCCATCTAGATTTCTTGTTCAAAACCCATTTCTAATGTTTAAAACTGTAAAGGAATTATAGCCATTATGTAGATTACTTAAAAAATAGATCTTTCTTTAAAGTGTAATTTGTTACCATGAAGCTTAAAAAAATCGGAAGTTCGGGAAATGTATCTTTTCTGAATAATCCCTTGGAACTAACTATACTTTAACTTTTAAATGTTTTTTTCCTCTTAGAATAATAAAAACAACATGTAAAAGTAATTTTTGATCTGGATGAAGTTTCATAGTTTCATTTCCCTTAGAGTTTAAAAAGGAAAAAGATTCTGGTACGTTTTCATCATTTTATGTTGAGAGAGTGAGCAGTCTGTGATAATTCAAGTTCCTTTTGCACTAATTCTTCGTTCCTATTAAGATATATGTTTAAATTTAAAAAATTGTTATTTAATGATTTTTAAGGAGAATTTGTTCCTTATTGTACTGTCTGTGACCTAGTTTTAAAAGTTAAGCTTAAAGTAATGCTTACTGTAGCTGTAATAATACTGCAAGAATCCTGAGCAGAGACATTTAAAGATATATAATAATGTGTAATATGTTTAATGAGGTTATCTGAGTCACTTTAACTTTTGAGAACCATATAATTTGAATAATTATTTTGAAAATATTAATGAGAAAACCCACGTTGTCTGGCAGTGCAGAGTTGTGTAATTGTTTAAGGCAAATTATCAAGCCAGGTAATTCTCACAGGGCAGCACAGGCAAATGTTTCACCTTGCTCAATGTACAGTTGCTCAGATTTTGCGCAAATCTGCCAGATTTTGCTGGTTCGGAAACGCGTTTTTTACTATTCCAGTAGTAGATCTCTTTCACAGAACAGAAACAAACTTATGTTTACCAAAGTGGAAAATGGGGAGCAGGGATAAATTAGGAGTTGGGATTAACACATACACACTACTATATATGAAATGGAAGGGTTTCCCAGTGGCACAGTAGTAAAGAATCTGCCTGCAAATGCAGGAGACGCAAGAGATGCAGGTTCAATCCCTGGGTCGGGAAGATGCCCTGAAGAGGGGAACTGCAATGCATTCCAGTATCCTTGCCTGGAAAATTCCATGGACAGAGGAGATTGTTGGGCTACAGTCCATGGGATCGCAGAGAGTCAGACCCAACTAAGCAACTAAACACACACATGTGTATATGCAACAGATAAGCAACAAGGACCTACTGTATATCACAGAGAAGTATACTCAATATTTTATAATACCTTATAAGGGAAAAGAATCTGAAAGAATTTATATATAAATATGTATATTTCATATATATATATGCATATATATATGAAAGTGTGAAAATGTTAGTCTCTCAGTCACATCCAACTCTTTGCAGCCCCATTTTCTATAGCCCTCCAGGTTCAGACTTCTCTGTCCATGGAATTCTCTGGGCAAGAATACTGGAGTGGGTAGTCATTCCCTTCTTCAGGGAGTCTTCCTGACCCAGGGATCAAACCTGGGTCTCCTGCACTTCAGGCAGATTTTTTACCATCTGAGCCACCAGAGAAGCCTATATATATATATATATATATTCGCAAATAAATTGACAAATAAATTACATATATGTATATAATATATATATAACTAAACCACTTTGCTGTATACCTGAAAATAATAGAACATTGCAAATCAAGTATTTTTCAATTTTAAAAAAAAGTAGATCTGTTTCTCAGAGTAGACTCAAGCTAATCAAACTCGTGGAGACTTAATACATAAACCAGAATGTTAACTTGGACACTAGGTTTTCTGAACACCAACTTTTTGCTCTGTGGCCATAATACAAAGACATACTCCCTTTGAGATGCTGTTATGTGTGCGTGACATCAGAATAAGTGGTCAGAGTATGACTCAAATGTTTAGTGGTATTAGGCTTACTGAACTTAATGATAATAGCTTTATCACAGGTACTTTCTGTTCTCCAGGGCCAGAATAATCACATTTTTGTATATTGGCACCCATTTCAGTGGACAATGGTTAGATGATTAATGTCCAGTAAACTTTTTTTTGTCTGTTCATTTGTTGATCAGCTCCCATCCTTTCTAGTTATAACCTTCTTTTTGTTATACCATTCTATCAAAGTGTAAGCAAATTTTGGTGCCCTGGGAAATTTCTTATCCATTAGGCAAAGGCCTTTTAATATGTTTAATATTTTGAAAATCCATAGAAGTTAATTGAAAAACATGAAAAGAACCTATAATCTTCATTGCATGTTTTATTAGACAAGCCTCTATATTAAAATTGTGTACACTTTCCAGCATGTGTACAATTTTAGAAAAATTTTAACATTTGCCATAAAAGATTTATTTGGAAGTTGTAATTAAATTTTTGATTCTTAGTTTAAATTGAAAGAGTTCATTGTTTCTGATTATAAAAATAAAACTAATATATATGCTCTTCCAAGAAGAATCACTGACTACATAAATGGATAAAGAAGAAAAGGCAATTCATCCATAGTCCCGCCACACAGAGAAAGCCACTCTTTGTATTTTGGCATATATACTTTTTAATAAAAGTATACTTAACTCTGAAGTGATTGTTAGGCTTCTCCAGAGAAACAGAAACAAAAGGAAATCTATATGTAGGAAGATATGTAACAACAGGAAGTTGTTAGAAAGAAAGATATGCTTTAAGGAATAGACTAACATGATTGTGGGGCTGGAAGGTCTGAAAAATCTGCAGGATGGGAGACCCAGGGAAGGGTTGATGTGGCAGTCTTGAGTCTGGAGGCAGAATTCCTTTACGTGTTGCAGGGGAAGTAGGGAAAGGGGCCTCAGCCTTTTCTCTTAAGGCCTTCACCTGACTAGTTGAGGGCCACATGACGAAAGGTATTCTGCCTTACTGAACGTCCACTGATTTAAACATTGCTCATCTCTTAAGAATACCTTTACAGCAACATCCAGATGGTTCTTTGGCCACACAGTTAGGTACCATTGCTTAGCCAAGTTGACACATAAGGTTAACCATTACAGTAATCTTATATTATCACTTTTATTGGCCTCATGGTAAAACGCAAACCCCGTAGCCTGTTAGCCAACATCTTTTATAAATTGATCTCTACTTATCTAGTTTGTCTCACTCATAGACACCTTTCTTCTCATTGCTAAAATAACAGGGCATCAAATAGTGATAACAAAGAATTGAAAAGTGGGCAAGCATTAAGTGTTTTTAATGAAAAATTATAAGAAGGAATTAAATCTTACAGCTGGTGGGCTGCTGTCCATAGGGTAGCACAGAGTCGGACACGACTGAAGCGACTTAGCATGCATGTATGCATTGGAGAAGGCAGTGTCAACCCACTCCAATATTCTTGCCTGGAGAATCTCAGGGACAGGGGAGCCTGATGGGCTGCTGTCTATGGGGTCGCACAGAATTGGACATGACTGAAGCAACTTAGCAGCAGCAGCAGCAGCAGCTGACCACAATTTTTCCTAATTTTTGGAGTGATTTCTTAATAGTGTTTGAATTGGTAGTTTCCTTTAGAGAATTTTGTCAGTTATTATTTAACATGAATTATTATACTATAGGAAGTAGAATTGACATTATCATACAGAAAAAAAATCTGTTATAATGATGAAGATTTTCACTTAATTGGAGTCAAATATATTTCAGAGGTTTAAAGTACTCCTCACAAATCATCTTTGCATTTCAGCTCAACATATATTAAATTGCTTTGCTTAATTATAAGTATTCTATAATACTAAATGAGATCTTCAGATGGCTTTAGGGATTGATAGAAACCATTAAAAATGAATGCATACTAGAAGTTATGTTTCATTTCCTAGAACTGATTCTAAATTAAAACATGGTTTAAACTTCTGGGAAGCTACACATTGATTTAATGCATTGCTTACATTTACAATATATGGAGAGATCATTATTTATAACCTTATTGATAACTAGTATAAGTTCCCTATAAGTGTTTCCCTATAATGTTTATATTATATTGAAAAAAATCACCAAATTTTCAGTATTTTTAAAATGGGAAAATCAATATGCTTTTTTGCAGTCTATAAATTATTTTGGAGTGAAGTGAAGTGAAAGTTGCTCAGTTGTGTCTGACTCTTTGTGACCCCTTGGACTATACAGTCCATCGAATTCTCTAGGCCAGAATACTGGAGTGGGTAGCCTTTCCCTTCTCCAGGGGATCTTCCCAACCCAGGGATCGAACCCAGGTCTCCTGTATATGCAAGTGGATTCCTTACCAGCTGAACCACAAGGGAAACCCAAAAATACTGGAGTGGTAGCCTATCCTTTTCCCAGTGGATCTTCCCAACCCAGGAATTGAACTAGGATCTCCTGCATTGCAGGTAGATTCTTTACCAACTGAGCTATCAAGGAAGCCCTATTTTGGGTTAAATGAAGTGAATTAATCAAAATAAATGTGACTAATAATTCTCACAGATAAGGTATGAAGTTTTCTGGGAAGGGCAACTAAAAGCACTTAAAAATATGAAGATCAGTTCTACAAAATGTACATTAGTATTACAAAGCGTTATTGATTGAGGCTTAACAAGTAAGACATGAAAAATACAAAAAATGAGTTAACATAAATATTAAAACAACAAAAAGCATAATTATTTTTAAAAAAGTAGACTTTGCTGTTGAGATTTTGACTTTTTTTTGACAGCAAAGTCTACTTTTTAAAAAAGTTATGGTTTTTGTTGTTTTATTTTTAATATTTATATTAACTCATTTTTTGTATTTTTCATGTCTTACTTGTTAAGGCTCAATCAATAACGCTTTGTAATACTAATGTACATTTTGTAGAACTGATCTTCATATTTTTAAGTGCTTTCAGTTGCTCACCCAGATAAATTCATACTTTATCTGTGAGAATTATTAGTCATATTTTATAGATAAACATCCAGTAAAAAAAACAACAACCACCGACAATTGTTGAATGCTCTCTGTATACCAGGAACTGTGCTGAGTATTTGCATGGAGTATAATTTTTAATCTCCCCAACTGCATTGTAATGGTGACAGTGAGACATATTGTTATGATAAAGTGAAGAGATAAACAGAGATTCAGGGGACCCAGATTCCTGCCAAAGCTTCTAATAAACATGTTTATGGGAACACTGCTAATGCTTCCTTACAAGTAACTGAAGGGAGTTGGTTAAGAACCTCTGTCTTTGTAAAGCATTGTTCCACTGAACTCCATCGAACTGCCAACTCAGCATCTTTACCACAAGATCCAGAAGGCACCTCAAGGTCCCTGTGTCCAAAACTAAAGTTGAAGACTGCTCCCATCCCAAGCCTCCCAGCTCAGTAAACACAAACTGCATCTCCTTGTTGCTCAGGTGAAATGCTGTTGAGCCATCCTTGACTCCTCTCTTCCTTTCATATGCATCATCCAGTTTATCAGCAGAGCCTGTCGTCTCAGCCTTGAACCTGTACCCAGGCCCTCATGCTGCCTTTTCATCACCACTCTTGTGGCAAACTGAGCCACCATTTTCTTTACCTGGTTGACTGCGTTCACCACCCAGGCGGGCTCCGCTTCCATCCCTGCATAATCCTCACATCCCTGTCTCTTCTCAGGATGCAAGTCACTTCATATTCTGCTCCGAACCCCTGAAGAGTTTCAGTCTCACTTTGGGTCAAAGTGAAGTCTGCACAGAACGATGAACCTGATATGATCTCTGTTCTCACCCTTCCCCCAGTCCCTCTGACCTTGATTTCCCCGCTAGGGCTGACTTCTCTCCACAGGCAGGATACCTTCTGCCTGGACAGTTCTATTTCAAGACGTCCACTTATTTGCTTCCTTACCTTTTAAATTGGTGCTGCGCTAAGGTCACGAAAATAGGATTTCTCCAATTTCCGGTTTACAGGGCGCCCTGCACCCTTACCCCTTGATGCTGCTTTAGTTTTCCATTTAGCATTTGTCGCCACGAGGGCGAGGAATCCATCTTCTTTGTTCCCTGCTTTGTCTTCAGGATCTAGAACAAATTTAGTTCAATGAATGATAGATTAAATGAAAATATTTCCTACCACAGTTGTGATATAGCTCTGTAAATACATCTACTTTTTTAGATGGGATGAAGAAGTAAAATAAAAACTTCCCCTTTTCCTTTAGAACAGCTATTAGGTTAGGTTCAACTAAGACAATTTCTGTGGTTGCTGAGAAAACATGAAATTATAGAATCTTTCCTGGATCTTCCATGATGCTATACTTCGTTTGCAGAAATATAGCAAGGTTATTCAGAATTCAGAATGTACAGGTTGTTTTTATGGAAATAAAATGATAGAAATAAAGGGAAAATTTTTTATCAGGCTACTTAATTGATAATTCTTATAATCTTTTAGCAGGTTACTCTTTTCCAAACACACTGTTGTTATACAAACAAAACGATTATATATATTTATATATATATATATATATTTGTTGTTTAGTCGCTAAGTTGGGTCCAATTCTATGCAATTTCATGGACTATAGCCCACCAGGCTCATACATATATATGCAATGCTTTTAATTATCCTAACTTTTCTTTTACCTGAAAGCAGAAATCACTTAATGAACAGTGAAAAATTTCTAGACTGAAATGAGCTGGTCTAGTTTTATTTCCTCTTTAACTTAGTGTGTGGCCTTAGAGAAGTTACATGCTCTTACCAAGCCAGGGCTCTTATCTTTAAAATAGGTGTAATAATAGGTGTAATAATAACCACTCTCTTACCTGCCTGACTGGATTGTTAAGGTTAATAAGATAATGGCTGTTTAGAACTTTGAAGTCCTCAGGAGGAAGGTATATGAGAGAAGGAGTGTTACATTTTTCTGATGGAAAAATGCCCTGGTCCAGATACTTTGCCAGCTTCCCTAACAGACTAATGGAAGCACGCTGGCCCTCCTTAACAACTGTTTTGAGGTACGACTTCAGGTACTGGACGTGTCAGCACAGCTAATCTCTGAGATCTACCAGCTTTACACATGTGTTCTGCAGTACGGCGATGAAAAAGAAACAAACTGTGGCCTGAGACATTCCTGGCACCTATTATGGAAGACACACATTTGCCAAATTTCTATTTTTCCATTATAGTAATTTGAAACTCTTTTGGATGTACCTGTCCAAGGTAAGCTTGGTTTCTTCAGGAGTTATGTTCCATCCTCTGTCGGATGTCTTTTAGTCACAATAATGTGTCTTTAGTGGTTATCTCCAAGATTCTAAGTGGATTTCCCCTTCACTTGCCTTTTTTAAAAAATCATTTCACTCTTCGGCCTGGAGCCTAGATTTGATTAATCGATTTCCCTGTTCTATTTAAGGGTTGTTTTTATTAATGCACTTTTCAAGCCGAGATACAGCATTATCGCCTTCTCGATCACTGTACTGAGTGTTGAGATCTGAGCAGGCCAGCTGTAGCAGCTGTGTTTCCCCATTGGATCTCGAGCTGAAAACTTTCATCTCCTTTGCTGTCTCAGCTGCTGATCTGAGGCTATGGCCTTCCCATAACTCAAAGCAGTTTCAAAGCAATGAAAGTAACCTCTTTGGAATGCTTTTGGAAAACCACAGAAAGGTTCTTTAAAAGTACACCACTTATATACTTTAAATGAATGTTTCCATTTTAAGGTAATAACAGCATAATGTCAGGAGTCAATGCATGGTATTTAACTACACTATGAACATAGTGTAGGCTTGTCTAAATAGACCAATTAAAGAAAGAAAGAAAAAAGAAACAGCAAAGATTGGAATCCTTAAAATGATCTCATAGTTGTGGAATCTATGAATCGAAGGTTGTGTTTTCCAAAATCCTATGTATAAGGCAACATTTTCTATAGGCTTGTAGATTTTTTTTCCCCTTAGCTTAGAGATTGTGTGAAAAGATGCCATCATCACAAATGAGAATGGTATTAATTGTTTTGGAAGGTGCCTAGTGTTACAGGGAAACATTTTAGATTGGAGTTTGATTTACTGGGGGAGTGGGGAGGATCAAATCTGCATGTCTTTAAATAATAATTTGTTAAATCTTCCATCAATGCAATAAAATGTGACTGATAATTTATAAGACAAAGGGTCATTTTAGTGAAATTTGACATTGACCTCCAAGTCTGGAGCAGAAGAAAACTGAGTTTTATATTTGTCTTGCCTTCACAGAGGCAATTGTCACTCCAAACCTCAGTTGTTCTGACTTCGTGGTGAGTTAACTAAAGAAGGACTCTGAAATGTTTGTAATTATAAAAGAGATTACTAATTAGATTTTACATTTATATCTTTCTTACCATTTCCTTAGTGTTTAGTGGCAAGAAGAAGCCTCATCCTGGGGCATTGGCAGAGGAAGAGAAATCTTTGGAGCTAATTTAGATGTCCAGTTGATGTTATATAAAAATAAGCAGAATTCCAATATTTCAGAGTCTCCAAGTGCCACCTTTACAAGTCAGCAAAGTTGGGCACACTACTGTAGGCCAGGAAAAATAATTTACTTGCCTTAAGAATTCTGAACACATTGTTTTTTCTTTTTTTTTTTTTCAGTGATTTACTGCACGGATTTTAAAGCTTTCCTTCATAAGCACCAGTATCACCTTATCTGGAAAGGCAGCTTATTGCAGTCCTCCAGAGAGATTGCCTGGGCTACCAGGGGATTAAAGCATGTAGACATGCTATCACTTTCTCCTCTGGAGTCTCCCCAGACATGCTGGGCATTACGCTTAGTTCCAGTGAACTATTCTTGAACCTCTGCCATTCCAAGACTGCATTCATTGGTATAGTTTTCAGAGTAGCTTAAGAAAAAATTCTACTCACTTTGTGAAAGTATTTTTTTATCATTTAGTCAATCCCTTTCCAATAAACATTTTTCTTTTCTTTGGGAAATCATGTATATGTATATGTATATGTATATACATACATGTCTGCATATATATTACTCACACTGAAACATACATAAAGGAATATAGAAGGGCTTCCATGTGGCACAGTGGTAAAGAATTTGTCTGCCAGTGAAGGAGATTCAGGGGACATGGGTTCACGGCCCGGATCCAAAAGATCCCCTGGAATAGGAGATGACAATCTGTTCTAGCATTCTTGCCTGGAAGATTCAAGGACAGAGGAGCCCAGTGGGCTACAGTCCATGCAGGTGCAAGGAAAGAGTTGGCCATGACTGAGCATACATACACACACACAATAACTTATGCAATCAGATTTCAATGGAAAATAAAAATATATTGTAGGGTATGAATGTGAGCGCCAGTGAAATTTTAAATTTTATAGTAGCCACATTGCAAAGAAAAAATGAAGTTAGTCCTAATAAGACATTTCATTTAAATATCTATTTCATTTCAAATATATTTCACCTCAATATCCAAAATAGTAATGGCATTTTAAGGTTTAATCAATATAAAAGTTATTAATGAGCTCAACTGTAGAAGGAAATGGCAATTCACTCTAGTATTCTTGCCTGGAGTATCCTACGGACAGAGGAGCCTGGTGGGCTGCTGTCCATAGGGTCCCAGAGTCTGACACGACTGAAGCGACTTAGCAGCAGCAGTAGCAGGAGCAATGAGCTCACCATCCTTTTTTATATTAAATCTCCAAAGTCTGTGTAAACTTTATACTTATAGCTCATCATAACTCATAATTAATTCACACCAGTGGCTCCCTTATTAGAAAGGGTGCGAATACATATCTACCAAGAAACTATTTTGAAATAAGTCCTTAGGGATAGTGTCGACATTCTAACGAAGTAAAATTTTGACCAATTTTTTTCAACTTCTACAAGTATAACATATTTCATATAGTGTTCTTTAGCCATCTTTTAAAATAGTGTTGACCCATTAAGATAATACACATGTCTGTTGGTGATGCACTTAACCCTACATCTTCCATTTTCCACAGACTGATCTGGAGGAATTTCAAGGTGTTTCTTATACCCCAGTGGGAGCTGAATTCTTTATTTATTAAATGAAACCATCCTCACTTCTATTATTTCTGAATGCATGCTTTCTTGATTTAAATGAAAATATATGGTAAAATTTTCATTTAAAATATTTTCAACGTTAAAGTTTGACTTTAAACTTGTATTTTCTGATGTGTATACTGAGCACCGTGATGCAAGACAGGTGAACCTTCAGGTGAGATAAAAGATCAGAGAGGGCAGTTTTGCCCAAGCACAAGGTTTCCCTGAACCCTCTAACTGACTTGCCCTTTGCTCATAAATCTTTCGTCATGACCAACACAGAGACTAGTATTGATTTGCCAGTTAGCTATCTTGTCATCTCTGGGCTTGGGTCTTTTGACCTTTTATTTGTTCCTGTAAAACTATGGTGAATCACAGACTTCTTTTCTAATAGGTCTTTTCAACTTTAAAGGCCAAAAGACTCTGTGAGAATATATTAAACAGTTGGATAATCCAGAAAAGGGGGGTACCCCAAAATATTTGTAGACTGCTAAAGGTCAGAAATCCTTACTGAGTTCAAAATCACAAACACATTCTCTTAGGAGGAAATGATTGAGAAGGCTGAGGTCTGAGTTTTGTTTGATCCTAGCTAAATATGCTTTGAGTTTCTTAGCAAAGTGTGTCAAATTGGCATTTCACTCACAGTACCTGAGTGTGGACAAAGTGAATTTTAAAAGATGAGTTAATTTTAAAATGGAAAGGGAACACAAACACAGCAGTTTAAGGAAGTATAATGAATATAAATTGAAGGATCACAATTTATTTCTCAAAATGCTGATACCAGTATAATGTGACTTCAGTTGAGCTCCTTACAGTCTTCTTTGTGCTTTTTTTTTTTCCTTTTGGTCACACATATAGGTAAGCCCTACATACTCTGATTTATAGATAAACTAAAGATTATATTGGTAGACTGAATTATCTATAGGAGACTGAATTTATTTCAAAAATGTGAAATCAGGATTTCAACTTTCATTCAGCTACTTTTGTGTCATTTCCCTCAGTCTGCTGTGAGTGAGTGAGTGAGTGAAGTCGCTCAGTCGTGTCCGACTCTGCAGCTACCAGGCTCCTCCGTCCATGGGATTCTCCAGGCAAGAGTACTGGAGTGGGTTACCATTTCCTTTTCCAGGGGATCTTCCCGACCCAGGGACTAAACCCGGGTCTCCCGCATTGAAGGCAGATGCTTTAACCTCTGAGCCACTCAGTCTGCTAAAAGTGTAATTTATTACACTGGCCTGTCACCTGATGATTTCTCTGTTGCATATATATTTTAGTCCC
Organism: Aepyceros melampus; assembly: GCA_006408695.1. Classification (NCBI taxonomy): domain Eukaryota; kingdom Metazoa; phylum Chordata; class Mammalia; order Artiodactyla; family Bovidae; genus Aepyceros; species Aepyceros melampus. Next base: position 94,604 of record SJXQ01003842.1, on the reverse strand, counting down.
CTCAAAGGGATTCTTTTGGAACTTTAGTTTCTAAAATTATGTTTTGCTATAGATCAGTGAAAAACAAGGAAAGTTGGTTTTCTTTTATATAGTACCGTTTGTTTCTAAATCACAGTGTGTGTGTGTGTGTGTCTGTGTGTGTGTGTGTGTCTGTGTGTGTGTGTGTGTGTGTGTGTGTGTTAGTTGTTCAGTTGTGTCTGACTCTTTGCAACCCCATGGACCAGGCAAGAATACTGGAGTGGATTGCCATTCCCTTCTCTAGGGGATCTTCCCAACACAGGAATCGAACCATGATCTCCTGCATGGCAGGTGGATTCTTTATCATTTGAGCTACAGGGAAGTTGTTTGTAGCTATTATTTCAATAATTTTGGAGAAATTAGATATTACTGAAAGATACTTTCTCTGAGACATGTTTACCTAGTACCTATTTGCCCTGCTGCTGCTGCTGCTAAGTTGCTTCAGTTGTGTCCAACTCTGTGCAACCCCATAGATGGCAGCCCACCAGGCTCCCCCGTCCCTGGGACTCTCCAGGCAAGAACAGTGGAGTGGGTTGCCATTTCCTTCTCCAATGCAAAAAAGTGAAAAGTGAAAGTGAAGTCGCTCAGTACTGTCTGACTCTTAGCGACCCCAAAGACTGCAGCCCACCAGGCTCCTCCATCCATGGGATTTTCCAGGCAAGAATACTGGAGTGGGGTGCCATTGCCTTCTCCAACCTATTTGCCCTAGGTGATGCCAAATGCCATTATCTCTACAAGCATAACTTATATACTAATGGGACACCAAAGAGCTTTTGGGGAGTTCAGTATGTAAACAAGAGTACTGAGTAAAGTATCTTTTTTAAAAAAGATTCACTCCTCTGTAACAGTCTTTTGCTGAGATGTACTGCATTACTGGGAAATCATGAATTTAAATATGGCCTCATGGAAGGTGAGTCTCAGTTCTTAACCTGGTATTTTTAAATAAATTGTTAGAAAGTTAAGACATTTGCAATTTTATTGTTAAAAATCTTCTGAAGAATCTATGGTAAAAGTGTCCTGATTTCCTAGTTCTCCAAGAAAACCTCCAAATTATTTGTTTTGGGGGGAATCCTTTCAGAGATCATTTATCCAAAAATAATTTCAAGTGTATGAAGATTAAAGGCATGCTTTTCATACACATGGTAGTATGTTATATATATTGATACCAATGCATAAGGAACTTCCTCTTTTTCATTATATGTGGGTAGTATTTAGTTGTCTGAATAATGTAATACTTCATCTCATTCCTTTCTAATATTATTTATATGGTTTCCAATGTATTTATTGCAGCAAACAGTACTACAGTGAATACCAGCAAGATAGATACCTAGAATTAAATCACTGTGTCGAAAGATATATGAATCTGTAACTTTGTTAGATATTGCCAAATTTTTCTTCTTACCACTTGAAGAAGTTATTGTCTCACCATAAGGCAAACTAGTTCCCATTTCTCTGAAAACTTCACTAATAGTGTAAAATCAATTTTTAATTTTTTGTTGTTGACTGTTTGCCTATCTGATATATCAGAATAGCTTTAATTTATTTTTCCCTTCTGGATGATATGGAATAGTATTTCATCTACTTAGGAACCATTTATATAACGTGTGTTGTGTGTGTCTGTGCTTGAACAATTTGATTACATACTTTTTCATATTTCTCTTGTCTGTCTTTTCCTTATTGATTTATGTGAGTTCTTTATATATTAGGGAAATTGGCTCTTATTTGTAATGCATCATAGGAATTGCAAATATTTTCACAGTTTGTCATTTATCTTTTGATTTTGTCTATGGTGGTTTTGAAGTACAGAAATTGGGATTTAAATAACTGACTTTATTGATTTTTTTTTTTCCTTTTATGACTGGCTTTTATGACATTGTTAGAAAGGCCTTCCCTATTCCAAAGGTATATATTTGTTCTCCCATCATTATTTCCACTCCATTTATGGTCAAATCAGATAATTGGGTTGAGGCAAGTGTCAGTAATCCTGACCATGATACTTAGCTGATTAATTATGGCCAGTATACTGCAGAGACCTTTCTTTTGTTCTGCTTGAGGAAGGAAGGAGTTCCTTTATGTTTCCCATAGGACACAACCCCAACACTTGATTGAACCTTCTTTAAACTTGAAGTGGTCAACAGTAAGATACTGTCTAATTTCAAGGCCTGCTGGGGAAGTGAGTGAATGTCAGGTTTCTCCTATGCATTGGCTATAGTTTACGCATGCTCTGATCATCCAGAGTCAAATATAGCTTAGTGTTACCTGTGATTTGGGTTTATCTATGACCCTTACTCCCATTGACTATGTATTATTAGTATGTTACTGTGTTAACACATAACCTTGACTTATTGGCATTATAAATCAACTATAATGCATACTTTATTCACTTTCATAATTTATTGGATGTAAAAGGTTTATATTCTTATAGTTACATCAATATAAGTAGAAATTGTCTTTCTACATTAATTTGTGGCTTACTATTTATTTCAGTTAAGTGTTTCAGTCATACTATGAGGGATTAAGGCTTGAAAGTAGAGTGACTCAATTACTAGCTATGCTGGTTTGCACAGTTAACTATATGACTTAGTACAAATGTGACCTCATGATGTGTTGATTTCTTCATCTTTAAAATGTAGGTAATAATTATACCCACTTCAAGGGATTGCTGTGAGTATGAATTAATTAAGACCTATGAGACACTTAAACTAATTCATGACATACATTAAGTCTTCAATAAATGTTACTGATCATTTTTTATATCATTACATTCAATTATGAAATCCAGAGTCAGATAATTTGATAGAGGATGAATATGGCCAGTAGACTTTATATCCATGGACTGTTCCATATGAAGGCACAATTTTAGTCACTTTCAGCTATCACTAGATTATAGCAGCTTTTTTTTTTAGAAAAAACTCTGAGGCCATATCTGTTTCCTTAAGATGATCAAGACAGCTGAACATCTAATCCATTCATTTTGGTGCTCATTGTGATTGAAACTGCTGAATCACTCATGCAGTGATTTGCGTTGATCATTAAGACAACCAAAATGAAAGCATTGGCCATGCTGCCTAAGGTCCATTTATTTTGGAAATAACTTTTGACAGGTAAGACATAGTCCCATATTGCCTTCCTGACATTTCATTGATATCTTGTGTGGCTTCTGGTAGCATATTTATCATTTCACTAATACACTTTTTGTTATCATTTGTTCTCTGTTATCTTAATAAATGTAAACAGATGATCCATGGGGGTGATTCATTCAAAGCCCTTTTAGCTGCAAATGGCCTGAGAGGCAACAGAGGAGGTGGCATTTTGTACTTTCGTTGTTGATGGGTGTGATCGAAGCGATGGGTTTAGTTCGAAGGGAGCAAACTAACGTGGTTCAAGGGAGGAAACAGTTTTCATATACTTGCCTAGTGACAAAACTAGAGTTTTCAGTCTGTGAAGATTTAATTTGAAGTGGATATGATTAAAGGTGATAAAATAATGTTGTTGATAGAATGAACAAGAACTTGTTCCTAATGAAAGGGCTTTAATAATTTTTAAAAGAATTAGTTTCAGAAAATAATTGCTTATTAAATATTGTTTTTTCTATTCTAATGAATATTTATCATGATATTCATTAATGTTACTGAAAAAGTATTACTGAAAAAAGAATATTCAGTGCAGACCAACACAAGTTCATGAACTAAGGAAGGCCACCAATTTTATACACACACACACACACACACACACACACAAATTCAGCTGATCAAAAAGGCTCACAACCAAACTGATTTGAATATTGGACAACTGTAAGAATAAAATGCAGTGAACCTTAACTTTTAACTCTTTAATATTTTCTGAAGAATTAGCAACTCAGATCAATAGACCTTGGGTTGTGATTCTCAGCTTAGGGTAGATTTCAGAAAAAGATATGCCCACACAGAAAATCTCTCAGGGTCTCTGGGGATTTTGTTTTGTTTTTTGCTTGTTTCTTTATCAAACAAGGTCATGGTTTGAAATAATTGGAAAGCCTGGCACTAGTCTGTAGTCATTATCTTTTAAAATCTAGATTTAGTAAAGGGAGTACTAGAAGTGCCTGTGTTTGAAGAATGTGGATTGGGGAATAAGGTTGAGAATCCTCTCCTCTTTTTGGTTATTTCTCTTGACTGTGTCTAAGTGGAAGAATTGAAAATAGTGATTGGCTTTTGCAAGTAGTTGAATCAAATGGCATTCTGAAAGAAGGGGAGCTAAGTAAAACTGTTGAGCATGTATTGATTTTTAAGTACACATAGATTGTGGTCAATGTCAACATGACCTTTACTTATGATACACAGCTTGTTTTGGGGTAGTTTCTTTCACAGTGGCCATTTATGCAATCAATGAAAAGGGGGCATAGAAAGGTTAGCTTATTTATAAATTCTTATAAATCTGGATTGAAATTTGTAAAATTTGAATTAAACAAAAGATGTTAGTTTATGAGCTGAATTTATGATCACAGTAGGCTTCCTTACATGTATACATGTGTTCAGTACTATTAATTATCTTGAATTAAGTTGGATTTTTAATATATTTTTAAAGAAAAAATCAAATACTGAGAATGTTTAGGTATATGTGCAAAATTGGGAATTTAATTGAATAACATTTGGTTAATCAGTTGAATAGATTTACTCTCTTTATAGTCAGGCATAATGTCATTATGCAACATGGCATGTATTTTCCCATCTAGTTATCTGGTGTTTGCTGTTGCTCTTTAATGGCATGCTTGTGTTTATATGAATGTGCACACATGTGTATATGTGTGCATGTATATATTGCTTCATACTGGTACTATGCAATTTTTGTTCATTTTATTTTTGTATATTTTATATTTTTGTGGCTATAATTAATAATTATTTTCTCTGTATTCCTGACAAGTTATGAATAGGAAGGAAATTTTTTTTCATTATTCACTTTGAAAACTTGGTTACATATTCTTGAAAATAGCCAGTTTTTTTTTAGGTTGCCTCATAAATGATAATATTATAAAATAGTGATAGATTTGCCATTTATTTCCCCAAATCTGTACTTGAAATATTCTTTCCTATCAAATTGCAATAAATAGCACATTCAGAAAAACATAAAATAATATTTTTTAAAAATGCATTTTTTTCTTATAAATTTAATAAGAGTGTATCACTTAATTGTGATGTTGCTGCTGCTGCTAAGTCACTTCAGTCGTGTCCGACTCTGTGTGACCCCATAGACAGCAGCCCACCAGGCTGGGATTCCCTGGGATTCTCCAGGCAAAAACAATGGAGTTAGGTATTGATTTAATAGATTAAAAACATCCATTTTAGATCATATTAAGCGACAGCTTTGTTTCTTCTCTCAGCATTGTTCTACTAATCAGAACATATATAGTTTTAAAATATTTGTTTAGCAGTGTCATAGAAGAGACTTTTTAAGCAGCTTCTCCATTATTTAGGAAATTTTACATATAAAAACTGCCTGTTATTTCAAAAAGGTACCAATACTTTTTCTTTACTGAGTATCCAAATTAAGAGTTCAATTATAAACATCATTACAGACACATGGCAAATTATTGATATTAAATGTTTTTAATTGTGATGAACATTGATAAACCCACATTTATTAATTATTCTATTTCATTTACTAATATCTATATCAATTGATTTGTGGATTATAATTCCTTTATATTATCTATTTTATGTTGTTTCCTTTCTCTCTTTTTTCCAATATAATAGTAGTGTGTTTAGATTTAGATCCTAAGATGTGATGGGTATATTCCTTAATAAATTTACAGAAATGTGTATGGATGCCACAGTGACTTCTTTTTGAGTTGTTGCTCTGTGGATCACAACAGATGGCTCAGGCTCTTTCTTTATTTTGGTATAAAAAATAATCTTAAAATTATTAAATTTGAACCCAGCAATTTAAAATTGTTTTAAAATGCTTCTGAATATTTATAATTAACCAATGTGTTAAAGAAGAAATAAAAAAGCAAGTTACAAAAGTATTTTAATTGAATAGAAATGAAAACACAACACAGTAAAATGTACAGAAGCCACTAAAGCAATAGATAGGGGAAATTTATTAAAAAAATAAAATGCTCTGTCTCATAGTTACATCAAAAGGAGAATTTTGTTTACAACTCAATTTTATGGAGGAAGGAAAGAAAATTTGGAAGGAGTATGATGCTTTCCTTTATTATCAGGCAGGCCAATTCGTCCCCTAACACAACTTAATTTCCAGTCTTAATCAGCAAGTGGTTAATTTACAAGTTTTTTTTTTTATAATTGATCATTGTTGATAATTACCTGTTATTTTTTTAATTAATTTTTATTTTTTTAGTTTGTTTTGCTTTACAATACTGTATTTGTTTTGATAATTACCTGTTATATAGTTTTCAATTGAAACTGTTAAATATGAGCAAGCATTTTTCATGCTTTCTGAAGGAATTCCTGGTGGCTCAGATGGTAAAGAATCCAACTGCAATGTGGGAGACCTCGGTTTGATCCCTGGGTTGAGAAGATCACCTGGAAGGGCATGGCAACCCATACCAGTACTCTTGCCTGAAGAATTCCATGGACAGAGGAGCCTGGCAGGCTATAGTCCATGAGGTCACCAAGAGTCGGACACGACTGAGCAACTGAGCAGAGCAGAAAGGAATTCCTAAATTGTAAATTTCGTAAAGAGATTTGGGGAAAGCTCTGAAAGAGAACCAAACTTCTTCTTTACTAGTGAAATGGAAATTTAGGCAGTTCTAAGCAGTAGTTTAGAATAAACTATCATAGAACATATTTCATAGATATTTGGAAGTAAAACGGACCAGTTGATTTGGGCCTTCTTGTTTGTTCCACTATGTATTTTATTTTTGGAGGCTATTAGATTTACAAATCACTAAGTTCTCTAAGATAAATTTGGCCTAACCAATTGAACTGATTCAGTTCTACCTCAGAAATAGGTTTTCAGTTCAGGTCAGTCACTCAGTCATGTCCTACTCTTTGCGACCCTACGGACTGCAGCACACCAGGCTTCCCTCTCCCTGTCCATCACCAACTCCCTGAGCTTAATAAAGTTCATGTCCATTGAGTTGGTGATGCCATCCAACCATCTCATCCTCTGTCATCTCCTTCTCCTCCCACCTTCAATCTTTCCCAGCATCAGGGTCTTTTCAGATGAGTCAGTTCTTCACATCAGGTGGCCAAAGTATTGGAGTTTCAGATGCAGCAATCAGTCCTTCCAATGAATATTCAGAAACAGGTAAGGTAGTTTAAAATATTCTTTCAAGTGCTTAAGAAAAGTATTAAGACACAATAAGGAAAATGTCATCCCTAAGATTATAATTAATTAGACTATTGCTTTTCTACAATGGAAATACTTTTGGTTTAAAACCTGAATATATGACTATGGCTTTAAAAATGTTTAATTTGGCTGTCTTGCTACATTGAGATGTAGAAGATTAATATAGCAGTTAGAAATACAATGAAATGAACATTTCCCAATTGGTTAAATGTGGGAATTTATAATTCATAAGTTGATATAATTTCTTAGACATATTATCTTTGTAACTATGGGTACATCATTTCTCGGTAGGATTTTTACTTAGAGATTACTGTTTTGTAGTTGGAGAAGGCAATGGCAACCCACTCGAGTACTCTTGCCTGGAAAAACCCCTGGGCGGAGAAGCCTGGTAGGCTGAAGTCCATGGGGTCGCTAGGAGTCGGACACGACTGAAGTGACTTAGCAGCAGCAGCAGTGCAGTCTTAAGTGTTCTCTGTAGGAAATTTAGCAGATAATATTGTAATGTGAGGAATATAGGCCACTGTGTCATAGCAGTTTCTTGGATTTTTTTCATTTGAAGGCATTAACCCATGGCACTGAATCACTGTCTTTTAAAAATGTCATGTTCAGGCATCTTGACTACCAAGTTGTAAATCCCATCTTCTAAGTTTTTTCTTGTTTTCACTACCCATCTTGTTACATTTTGGGGGAGGGGTTCTATTTTTTTCTATTTATGGCCACTTGTTTCATCTAGAAAAGCCAAATAAAGCAACATTTGGAAAATATTATTAAATACATAATTCGTGATGACATCAGAGAAAAAAACATTTCAGTTTTTTGAAATGTGGGACTTAAGGGGATGATTCCAATGGAGGCTTCTGTTCTATGAGTAATGAAAATGCTCGATTACAAAAACATCTGTTCTATAAATACAGAATAGGCATTGATTCTTCCTTTGGATTTACTCTGTTACAATAGTCTGTCTGAATGTGATAAATCCCACTACTAAAACAAGTTGAATGTATTGTTTTTAAAGCTTGACTGGGGACAGAAGCTTTATTCTAGACTTAACTATCATGGCATTATATATAAAAACATTTACATTTTAGGGAAAACGACTTCTTTCCATAATTAATATGGGAGAGAGAAAACTTACTTTGTACTAAACAGATCATTATAAAGTGCTATGTTTTGGAAGTATAACTCTTTATAATATTCTCAGGGCAAATTTTTAAAAATTAAGTCCAACATTGACTTGAGAGAATTCAGCTATTTCAGTTGACTGCCAGGCCAATTCCTTAGCTCAGCTCCATTTGACAGTTCAGACATAATTAATTATTCAAGGCCAGATAAGCAAGAATGTGAATGCATTTAGTATATTTTACCTTTTAACACTTGATTTGTATTTCTTAAAGAAATTAGCTTGTCTCCATGTTAATAATTGTTTGTTGCATCATTAAGTAGTGTAAGCACCTTAGTATGTCTGTGGACATACTGGAGATGTATTTCAAATAACCAAATAGAAAAACTCGCTTTGTGTCCTTTGGTATATTCATTTGCCTCTTCTACCAATTTCATCTTCTACTTCCTCTGGCCCCACTCCATCAAGTTATTCCCTCCTCTACCCCTTCAAACTCTCATTTCCTGTTAAATTTCTTCTGTAAACACACCCAAGCCTTCCCCATCCAAAACACTAACTCAACAGCAATCTGTTCTCTCTCTCCTTCCCCACTCTGCACTCTCTCTCCTCTTTTATTAGGACTTTTTTTTAAAAGCTTGGTGTACCCTCATTAAGTCTAGTTATTACCCTTCCAGTCTCAGTGAAAACTGCTATAATCTGGTTTCAATCATCATCACTCCATTGTAATTCTTGTTAATTGGCTCATGAATGTCCTTCTATTTGTAATAAGGAAGCAGTCATGTTTTGGTCATCTTATTGGACCTCTCTACTCTATTTTGCACTTTCATAATATTATTTCCTTACATTCTGTGAAATTGCATCCTTTCATATAAGCTTGCTATTCCTTCTCTCCGCTTACCCAGAACTGGTGTTTGCCAAAGGTCAGACTGTAGCCTGTTGTTTATTATTTTATTTAGCTTCCTATGTTTGTTTTTATTCTACATGCTCGTTCTGTTCAACTTATTTAGAATCATAATATCTCATATGTCTCAGAGTTCCTTCAAACTCTCCCAAGTGATATCATAGTTTGTAAAATTTTGGCAAGTGTCTATTGACCATCTCCTCCTTTTTTTAGCGTAAGTACCTAAATCATAGGTAGCATGAATGAAACATTCCCTGTATGCCAGTCCCAACATTAAGTATTTTTACTTTACTTATCACACAAAATGAGCTTCCCTGTTGGCTCATATGGTAAAGAATTTGCCTACAATGCAGAAGACCTGGATTTGATCCCTGGATTGGGAAGATCCCCTGGAGGAGGGCATGGCGACTCACTCCAATATTCTTGCCTGGAGAATCCTCATGAACAGAGGAGCCTGGAGGGCTACAGTCCACGGGGGTCGCAAAGAGTTGGACATGACTGAATGACTAAGCATACATATCACACAAAACAATCCTAAAAAGAAAAGAAAGTCCCAAACTAAAATCATCAATATAATTAAACATCTATTTCCTTCAGTATTCTCTTTAGCAGTTATTAACGTAACCATTTACCTGGTCAACTGATCTAAAAGCCACGAGGAATCCTTTGCTTCCCTTACTGCACTCCTATGTTGTTTTACACATACAATTAAATATTAAACACCACTTAATTTATGAGAAAACTTTTAGAACAGTTTTCACCTTTTCCTTCATCCTTATTTTTCACTGCCCTATTTTAAGCCCTTTTGATCTCTAACTGGTCTATTATAACAGCATTTTTGCTATTAACTCTTTGAAATCTAACTTCCGTAGAGTAGTCACTGTGATCTACCTAGAATGGAAATCTGATTACATCATTTAATTGTTTAAATGTTTAGTGTCTTAACTACCTACAGGATATAACAACATACTTAACATGTGACATGAGCCTCTCTCTTGTCTTGCTTCTGCTAGGTCCATGGCCTCATCTCTGGTCAGCCCATATATTCTACCTTGTGCTGTATTAAAAGTTAACTGTCTGTAGTTCTCTGCATGTACTACCTTGTTTGTCTGTTTATGTTTCTTCTCGGGTTGGCCTCTATACATAGTGTGCCTCCTTCCATCTTAGTATTCATTTTTCACTACTGTCCTCAGGAAATACTTCCTCCAAAATGTTTTCCCTTCCAATTCATCTGAATTGCTTTGGTATAGATCTTCTCTCATCTGAAAATATTACAGCCTGCTGAAACAGGGAATGTGATGGTTGGATAGATCAGATGTCTTTTTTTGCTAACTAGCAATGCTTAAGGATAACCATTCATGGTCTCACTCAGTTAGTCAACTAATGTTTTCTGAGTATGAACTAAGGCTAATCCTGTGCTAAGAGCCAGGTACACAAAGAAAATTGGACACAATCTATGTCTTTCCCATATAAAACTGGGTAGCAAATCAATAACAGACATGCGTTTTGTTATTTTTCAGTTGCTATGTCATGTCTGATTCTTTGCGACCTCATGGACCACAGCACTCCATGGACCACAGCACTCCAGGCTTCCCTGAAGCAAACTCCTAGAGACAGTGAAGGACAGGGAAGCCTGGAGTGCTGTGGTCCATGGGGTTGCAAAGTCGGACATGACATAGCAACTCAAAAGCAAAAAGCACATGTCTGTTATTGATATGCTACCCAGCTTTATATGGTCAAGACATAGATTGTGTCCAGTTTTCTTTGTGTACCTGGCTCTTAGCACAATACTAGCCTTTAGTTCACACTCAGAAAACATTAGTTGACTGAGTGAAACCATGAATGAATACTTATCCTTAAGAATTGCTAGTTAGCAGAAGCAGATGTCTCATAGTTAAGAAGTTAGCCCTCCTCTGAATAAAGCAGAAGAAGGAGCAAGATAAACCAAAGTCTCTGTTGCTCAGTAATTTTGGCTGAGATCTACTTTAAAGGTGGAGAGTATGCACCTGTATAAATATCTGTGTTTACACAGAAGAACAAAGGATGAATCAAAGAAAATATTTTGAATGTAGAGAGGAAAATGACTGTGGAGAAAGGTTAGTGAGTGAATTGAATTCACTAACATTCAATTATCTATGAGCTAGTCGATTGAGAAAAAAAATGAATCTATTTCAACTGAATAGAAGGGTGGATGAGGGTCAGTGAATGATTTTTTTGTTTTTTTTTTTCAAATTTAAAATGACCTCAACTGTAGAATAATAGTGAAATTAATTTCCATTTATCCACAACTAAGCCTTACCAATTGTTAATATTTTGCCAGAGTAGTTTCATTTATCATCACCTGCCTCCATTACTCCCTATCACATATCATGCACATTTAATGAGTGATTTTCAGTGGTTCAAGTGGTTCAGTGGTTTCCTGGTGGCTCAGAGGGTACATCTGCCTGCAATGCAGGAGACCCGGGTTCGATACCTGGATCAGGAAGATCCCCTGGAGAAGGAAACGGCACCCCACTCCAGTACTCTTGCCTGGAAAATCCCATGGACAGAAAAGCCTGGTAGACTACAGTCCATGGGATCGCAAAGAGTCAGACACGACTGAGCAACTTCACTTCACTTTCAGTGGCGAGTTTCTCAAGGACATTATGCTAAGTGAAATAAGAGGAGCTTGGTGGGTTACAGTCCATGGGGTCACAAAGAGTTGGACATGACTGATGACTAAGCATATACACAGAAGGACAAATATTGTGTATTTCCATTTACATAAAGAATCTAAAATAGTCAAACTCATTGGAAAAGTAGAGAGATGGCTGCCAGGGGCTGGGAGGAGGGGAAAATGGAGAGTTGTTAAACAGGTATGAAGTTTCAGTTATGCAAGATGAGTAAGTTCTAGATATCTGTTGTACAACCTAGTCCTTGTAGTTAATACGTCATATCATACACTTAAAAACCTGTTAAGAGGGTCGATCTCATGTTAAGTGTTCTTACCACAAAAAAATACTGCCAACAACAAAGGGACTGACGGAAACATTTGAAGGTGGTGGATGTGTTTTCTACCTTTATTGTGGCGCTAATGTTATGGATGTTTGCCTATGTCCAAACTCTTCAAATTGTATACATTAAATATATCCAGTTTATAGCATGTCAATTATACCTCAATAAAGCTAATTAAAAAAATAACATGCTGCCTGTTAATAGCTTTCTGGTTGGTAGGATAATCTCATATCTCTTCTGTATGTATATTATGTGCAGTTGAAAAAATTGTGCTTTGTATTTTATTAGTTATTTAGCAAATATCCTGTGAAACACTGAGAAATAGCAAATAGATGTAAAATTATATAATTGTCTCTATTACATGCAGTTTACATTCAAAATTTAAAGAAAGCCTGCAAATTATTATTTGTGGAATATTTTTGTCCACTTATCTAAATATGTATAGAAGATATTTTCATATTATTTTTAAGATGAGCCAGCTTTGGTATATGTATTACCAACACGATAGAAGTAATTAGTATTGCTTATAATCAAACCTGTCCATGTGTTTGGGAAGCACTATGTCAATGAATGTGACTTTAAAATCATAACCCAGGGTTGTCAGATAGGGAGTTGTGGGGTGGTTTCCATCAGTAAATAACCCAGCCATTATCTAAATCTATTTCTAGACTTATATTCTGGAAGTTTTCTATCAGAATATACATGAGAAATGAGTTTTATTTCTGCTCCCCCTGTTAATGAAATAATGATTCCATCTGAGTCTCCTTTTTTCAATGTGAAATTTTGAATTATGATTTCAGGGTTTCTTCTGGCAGAGGAGCACACAACATGTATCTTGTGTTCAGGTCAACATAAAATATATTAATATAATCAACAGCATTAGTAGAGATGGTAATACTAGGAGGGATCTTCTGGTAATGGTAGTGGGCCCTTGTTCTGATGTAATGTGATGCTGAGAAATGTAGGACCAGACCTTTCAATCATTTAATGAAGACCAAGAGACAAATGAGATGCAAAGAAAGAAAAATGGGACAGATACATGACTGGGTCTTTGTCTCCAGCCACAGTGGATGGATTTACTTTTCAGACTTTTAGTGAAGATTGGCTGATGATTAAACAAGTCCACACTTTGATATGTGCCACTGTTATTTTATACAGCTATACCATGCCCATGTAAGTTGGGGGAGAGACTGTAAAATTTACCCATAACTTTGTGTCCATTCATTCTTTCCAACTCCTTTTTTTAAATGTTTATTTTTTTAAATTGGAGTATAGTTGACTTACAATGTTGTGTTAGTTTTGGTGTACGTCAAAATGAGTCAGTTACACATATATATATATTCACTCTTTTTTAAGAATCTGTTCCCAAATAGGTCATTACAGAGTATTGAATAGAGTTCCCTGCCCTATGCAGTAGGTTCTTATTAGTTATCTAGTTTATATATAGTAATGTGTATATGTAAATGTAAAAAAGAAAAAAAAAAACCCTGAAATGTTTTTAAAACTCAAAGACAAATACAGTCTTCAAACATTCCAATAATGATAACTAATAAATGTGTATTTCCATCATAAAGTATATTCACTCAGGTAACTATCTCACCCTTATTTACACATAGAAGCAAGTTACACAGTCAACCTTAAATAGAATCTGTCCCTCCAAGGGAGAGTTAGAACTCTTGTTATCTACAACCCCCTTCTTATCTCAAGAGGGAGCTTTATGGTCTTTTGTAAGAGCAAAACCAAATCTAAAAGCCACCCAGGGAAATGGTAGAGATGAAAATCATTAGCTCTTGGTGACACAGCCATATCCTTGTTATCACAGATCTCTTTTCAAGTTGCAGGGAAGGGCATGTAAACATTGTCTAGTTCTTACTACCTATTATGCAGATATTTTTAAGTAAGAAAAATGGACCAGAAGCAAAAAAGGTGTAAAACCAAGCTTACAGAATTAATCCTGGCCTGTCTACTCAATGAAATTTAATGAGTCTATCTTTAGTCGGTTTGATTTTCCAGATATATGAAGATTTACATTTGATTCTAGAAAGTGCCAGTGTTATCATAACTCTGTAATCCTTTAAAGCTGTTTTCACTCCATCATGTATTTACTGAGGACCCACCTCTATTTCAGTTACTGTTCTAGGTTACTTTAATGCATATTATATAATTATAGATTTGTTATTCAGCATGTTATAGATGTAAGCTGAATGCCATGTTTTCACTGCACTACTGAAAGCACTAGAATATTAGTGTCCTTTCTAGTGAGTGAGTTTTTTTTAAAGTTCACCTGGTTTTAACGCTATGCTTTTGTGCTGTCAAACTTTCCCTAATGCTGTTCCATGATCTCCTAAATAGTTCCCTGAGAAACATTCTACAGTTTCCATCATAAAAATTTTATTGTGAGAATATATAAAAGTTCTTTTTCTACAGTTAGATAGTTGGTTAACTGCCAGATTACATGATTTTTACTAGGGAATATTTCTACAAACTTGATTTAATGTAATCTTGGATCAAGAACTTTGCTCACTAGGAAGCCATGTATTAGAGCAGAAAGAATACGAGGCACAGAGTGTTCTGACATGGTTCATGCCTAACAAGCTGTTTGACCTTTGTCAAGGGCAACAGTTTCCTTATCTGAAAAATAAAGAGTATAGTTTGGAAATATTCCAAGATCCCCTTAAAGTTACTATATCTCAGGAGTTTTACATATCCAAGTTACCAAAATCATGAGGTAGTGTATTTTAAGATTCAAAATAAAATTTGAATTTCTTTGTAATTAAATGTATACACTATCTTCTTATTCCATGTAAACGATGGACGTTTGTTTGAGGGTTAGTGTGGTAGCATGAAACTTCTCTGTGAGAAAATCATTGTTATTATGCTTGGACGCATGCAAAGTTTTCCTAGGTCATTAAACACACATTTTCAAATGAAGACTCCAGTAATAAATTAATGTATTCTAGCAGTGCAATCTGTTCCACTGACCACTTTTTACCTTGTTGGAAATTCTCTGGAGCTTGCTAAAAATTTGGCCATTTAGACAAGATAAAACTATATTCTGGAAGACTAAATATGTGTAACATGGAACTGAAAAATGCAGCATCAGTGAAAAACAACTTGTAGAAAATGAATTTTATGCTGAGAAGAAGAGTAAGTAAAATTGACATTGCAATCAGAGTTTTTAGCTACTGGATAGTGAACTGGCCTTTCAGCTTTCCATATTTAACATTCTGTGACTACAAAGCAAAATAACATAGCTACAGAGTTTGTGTTTTAATTTAAACCTTTCAATGGTGTACATCAAAATGTTAATAGCCACTGGTTTTATTTTTTCCTAAATTAAGCCTTTAGCACCATTAGATGGTTAATTTCCTGTGTCAACTTGACTAGGCTGTGGTACACAAACATTTTGTGAGACATCCATCTAGACATTGCTGTGAAGATACTTTCTGGATGAGATTAAGTTTTAAATCAGTAGACTTAGAATAAATCAGATTACCACCATAATGAAAAATGACTAACTCATTCAGTCAGTTAATGACTTTAAGAGAAAAAGACTCAGGTCCCTTAAGGAATGAGAATTCTGCCCCCTGACTGCCTTTGGACTGAAACCTGCAACACTGGCTCTGCCCTGAGTCTTCAGCAAGCTGGCCTGCCCTGTAGATTTCAAGTTGTCATAATTTCATGAGCCAGTTTCTTAAAATCTGTCTTTCTCCCTTCACACACACACACACACCCCACTAGTTCTGCTGTTCTCTGGAAAAACCTAATACACACTAGAAAGACTTTATTCTGCAAATATAATTTGAGAATGCTGCGATTCATGGGGTTGCAAAGAGTCGGACACAACTGAGCGACTGAACTGAACTGAAAAAGAGCATTGATACTTACCAGTTATGTGAACTTAGATTAGTCTCTAATTTTGAGGGCATCAGCTATCTGAATAATTACTTCAGGAGAATGAAACAGATTTGTTATTTGTAATGTTTTTCAAATCTTAGAGATAAAATATCATAGGGTGGCACAACAGACAAGACTTATATTCTCAAATGAAAAATTGAATAATAGATTTGCATGTAATAAGACAAGTGGTTCTAGTTCAAGAAGGCTAAAGTGTGTAATTTCTAATTATATCTTACTGTTTAAATAAATATTTGACCATATTTTCCCTTAATTTCATACATGTTCTTTTATTCTTTTCCTGTCTACTGGAACATAGCCATTGGAGTATTCAGTTGAAATTAAAATGAATTCTAATTACATTGTTAGTTTACATTTATATTTGAGATCAATGCTTACTATTAGAGTCATCACATTAATTTTCTGTTTTCTCTTTGTTTTCATAAAATAAAAGCAAAACTAAAAATATATATACATATGTATATGCACGATCACACATTAAAATAGAGATGCAATCCTGCTCAGAGAAAGATGGCAGCTACCAAATTCGAAATGTCAGCTGCCAGATCATGTCACCATTGTTTTTTTCAGGTGAAGGTGCTCATAGTATAAAAAAACATTGAAAGGTGTCAATAAATATGTCTGAATGTGTTAGTTGTATGTGTATGAAGATGTCATAGCTGAGGGCTACAACTGAACCGCTTTGATTGAAGCAAGAGTTGTAGACCTACCCCACTCACTCTGTATATCTTTCTCCCCTTACCTCTTCCTCCATGATAATGCTCGAAAGAATTCAGTGGAGCATTTGTGTCCAAGAAATACGGTTTCTAAATGGCCTCCATTGTCAACTTCGGCTCTTGACTATAATAGAGTTGTTGTTAAAGGAAGTACTCCTTACACAATCATCTTTTACCATTTACAGTTTTTTACATGCTTTTACATGCATCTCTTACCTAGTAGCATTTGCTTCTGCCTCTCTGATTGACCTCTTGCAACATTAAATTTTTCCACAAATGCTAAAAATATCATAAAAAGTGTCACCTTTTCTTAGGAACTGTTCATTTCTATCCAAAAATCCTGGCATTTATGGCTTGAAAATGAGGCAAATTTCAGGGCTAAAACAACTTTTGAGAAAGATGTTTCAGTAATCATTCAATAAGCAGAAAGTTCTTTGAAGCAATAATGTGCTAGTACATGCTGATGAGTGTAACAGAATATAATGTGGGTTGTATGTTCTTTGCAGGATTATATGAGATTAAAGGAGAATGCTGAAAAGCTAGCTAGTTTTTTCTGAATCTATTACTGAAGCAGAGTTCTTTATGTCAGATAATACACTTTCTGGAAATTTTAATTTGACTTAAACAACTTCCTTCATGAATTACAGCTGACTTAGAGGACTTATCAGGGAAAATAGAAAATGTTACAGCTCTGTGACTGTACTACAAACAGGGATGTGGGTATGCTGACTCAGAGAGTTTTAGATATCCTAGGTAGTAGGCATTATTTTTTGAATGGAGAATGTTTTCTTCCAATAGGAACTATATAGCAAAATGATCTTTGTGGGTACCTCACATTTTTCAGAATCTTAGCAGCAGTCATCATTCCTTTTATTGAATAAAAATCTTTGGGATATGACAGATTTAATTAAGCACAGAGATTGAACAGTATCAGCACATTTTGTGTGAGATAATTTTCCCGAAGAGAATTTCACTTTTACAGTTGATATCCAAATCAGATTTGCATAAAGCTACAGTGTCTTGAATTTGAAGTAGGACCGATGTGTAGATAAATGCATTTTGTCAGGTAGGGCCTCTGTTAAACATTTTATGTGAATAATGACACCTTCTAGGGGTGCGTGCACCCAGTCTCTTTCTTTAGGATGATATTACTTAAAGGAAAAAAAAAATCAGCAATGGAAAATGCATTTTTGCCTCACCTGGTTTTCTAGAGAAATGAAGCCCAAGCCTTTATGAACACTGTCTCTTTGAAGAAAGACATGTGGCTCTCTCGGAATAGAATTCTATTGGGATTGGGACATTTTTCACTCATCTCATGAGGAAGATTTTGGTTAATTTGTCATCAGCCACTCAGTTTTACATGCGTTACTTCTAGGTTCTTTTTTTGAGTTCAGCTATTCTAAACCAGGGCTTATTTGATGAGAAATATTATCTGGCCAGAGACCATTTTGCTACAGGGTGTATTTTCTGCTGACATCAAATTGGTTTGGCTTTCTTTGTATATTCTTGTCCTTACCATTAGGCTAGCAGTTTTTAAGTTTTAAAGATGCTTTTGTAAATGTGAATGGAAACTGTGTGAGTCAGCTTTTTAAAAATTATACAATGTTTACTTCTATTCAAAGATTATTTGTAGCTAACACATTCTGTATGTATTGGAAGAAACTTGTCTTTTTAGAATGATAATCTTAACTGAGATTAATTTGGGTTTTATGCAGAAAAGGTGCTATTTAGAGAAAAAAAAATTAAGAGTGAGAAAAACTTAGATACAGAATTTAGGAGAAAGGAGTAACTTTGTGAAGGAATAGAAACTAATTCCTGAGATAGAATAAGTATTAGGCAATAGAAGGGCGAGCAGAGATAAAGGGGATAAAATAGCAGATTAGGAAATTTAACCCTGTTTCCTAGTAAAACAACAGCTGATAATAATAATTAGTATTATTGTGCGTGCGTGTGAGCTTAGTCACTTCAGTAGTGTCCGAGTCTTTGCAACCCTATGGGCTATAATCCGCCAGGCTCCTCTCTTCATGGGATTCTCCAGGCAAGAATACTGGAGTGGGTTGCCATCCCCTCCTCCAAGGAATCTTCCCAAACCAGGGTTTGAACCCAGGTCTCCTGCATTGCAGGCGGATTCTTTACTGATGAGCCACCAGGGAAGCACTTAGCATTATTGCAGCTGTCCTTGAAGAAGTTACTGTGTGCATGTAACTATTGCATTACTTGCTTAATTTAGACTCTTCCAATCTTACAAAAATATGAATGGTACTATTATTCTTACTAAATGGATGATAAACAGGACTCTTCTTTTAGGGAGCCTAAATAATTTGTGAGTGCATGCTCAGTCATGTCTGACTGTGACCTTATGCACTGTAGTCCACTAGGCTCCTTCTCCGTGGGATTCTCTAGGCAAGAATACTGAAGTGGGTTGCATTTCCTCCTCCAGGGGACCTTCCTGACCAAGGGATCAAACCTGAATCTTCTGCGTCTCCTGCATTAGCAGGTGGATTCTTCACAACTGAGCCACCATCAGTTCAGTTCAGTTCAGTCGCTCAGTCGTGTCTGACTCTTTGCGACCCCATGAATTGCAGCACGCCAGGCCTCCCTGTCCATCACCAACTCCTGGAGTTCACTCAGACTCACGTCCATTGAGTCAGTGATGCAATCTAGCCATCTCATCCTCGGTCGTCCCCTTCTCCTCCTGCCCCCAATCCCCCCCAGCATCAGAATCTTTTCCAATGAGTCAACTCTTCCCATGAGGTGGCCAAAGTACTGGAGTTTCAGCTTTAGCATCATTCCTTCCAAAGAACACCCAGGACTGAAGCCCCTAAATAATTTACACAAAATCATAAATCTTTTAGATAGCTAAATCAGGACTTGAATCTAGGTTTATTTGATTCCAAGTTTGTTTTTTCATAACTTCTATTATATCCTGTCCTCTATTACATCCTGACTTCCATCATAAAGTACAGTTCCAAATGGTATCTTAAGCTAACATTTGCCCTTTATCAGTACAAATATATTTTGTTTAAACACAGGAAAAATTTTACAATCTGTTTTGACTAATACAAATAATCACAAGCAATCCCTCCTAACTAGATTTTTATGTTGACTTTATTAAATCAAACAGGTAAAAGATCTCAAAATCAAATATAATTGCTTTTAGAGAATGGAAGATAAAGAGCATTGATAATATTTATATCAAGTCACAGACCGTTATACTCCTTGCCATTGACTAATGTGAAAATTTGGGAACTATCATACATGCTATTGATTTACTTAATTTAACAAACTTTTTTAATGTTCCTATAATATACCAAACATTATTCTAGAAATGAGGAAACAAAAATGAAAAATTTCTGGTTTGTGCTCTTGGGGAGTTAGTTTACTACAACCTTAAGGAACTCAGCAAGTCATATCTCTCATTAAGATCAATGAATAATAAATGTATCTCCATTTATCCCAAGGTGCTAGATAAAAATTGTTATTTACTTATTTATTTAATTGTCTAATATTAATTGGGTCATCAGTAACTGCAAGGAATGTTGGATACCTGATAGTGTAAGAAATAGAAATACTTTCTAGATTCATAGCCATACATACTGTGAATATGTATACGTATACAAACACACAGGCACACATGCAGACTGTAACAAAATTTATGAGGAAAATAAGGGGTACTCTTAAAGAGAATGCTGGTAGTTTAAAAATCTGAGGATAAAGAAAAAGCTATTCATGTGCAAAGACCACAGGGGATGTGGGAGACTATGAGAAACAGTGTGAGCTGAGGCTGGAATTATCAGCGGGCCCAGATCTTATGTCCTTTTGCAGATTTCTATTTTACCTGCATGACAATTTAAAGGAGTGATAGTCTTTCTGCCATATATATATATATATATATACAAGTGTAAATATCTCATATATATATGAGATATTTACAGTTTGTTGTTAACAAATGACTAGAGTTATCCTGCTTGCTTTGACTTACTTAATAAGGGTATGTCTCCAGTATTTTTTCCCTAGTACTTATTTTCCTCTTAGATCTTGTTAACAAGAGATAGGGTAGTAAATCGTTTTAAATTTCTTGATACTTTCTGTATATTATATGCATATTTTTTTCCAATGAGGAATCTTTAAAATATGACATTTCTGTATTTATAGTGATTAGCATTAAAAAATAAGGTGCAAAAACATTGGAGAAACTGATGGGAATAATATAATAATGAGGATCCCATGAGCTGACAATGCATCAGGAAAAAAAACATTTAAAATCATTGTAATTATTTTTAAAGTTTCCCTTTGACAAAAAAGGCTGAATCTTCGCTATTGAAGAATGTCAAAAGTAGCTTGATTAAAGACAGCAGTATTGCATTTTTGCTATTAGAATAAAAAGACTGAATTGTTACTGAAATGCCATGAAGTTCAGAACTCTGGAATTTGTGGTGAAAGGAAATTGAAAAAGAACAGAACATTTGGATTCATGTTTCATGAAATAATTTGTGTGACAGAATAGGAAGGCAGTCTGAGGGAAAATTGACATAATTTTTTCCTAGGATGAGGAAAGGCCAGATAAATATGTCACTGTTAACAAATGCACTATTGTGTGTGAATAAAGCATGTTCAACTAAATTTGTAAATATTAATTGTCAATCATTGGAAATTATTTACATTTTTAAAAAATATAAGCAATCATTTGGGCCCTCCTCTTTTTTTCTTTTTTTTTCTTTTTTCCATTGGCTTCCTTTTGATTTTAGGTAGATGTTAAATTGTAACAGAATGAGGAAGACATATAATTTTTTTCACCTATGGAAATTTTCATTCTTCAGGGAAAGACATATTCTGATATGTATTGGCTTCCCTGGTGTCTCAGTTAGTGAAAGAATCCGCCTGCAATGCAGGAGACTGCCTGCAATGCAAGAGACCTGGATTCGATTCCTGGGTCGAGAAAACTTCCTGGAGAAGGAAATGGCAACCCACTCCAGTATTCTTGTTTGGGAAATCCCATAGACAGAAGAGCCTGGCAGCCAGTAGACTGTGGGGCTGCAAGATTTGGACACAACTTAGTGATTAAACCATCGCCATTATGAAATACATAATATGTGGTCTGACTGTGCCCTTTTTGCACAATGTAAATGTGCAGGACTTTCATACATGTGCAGGACTTTCTTCTGGAAACACCTGTGACTCATTTTCTGGCCCTGTGTTTGACTGCATGTAGGTATCCTGAAATTGGGGGAAATCAGCATGTCCAGAACTATCGCTTATCCAATGCCAGATATTAGTTTATTCCCCAGAGAGGATTTGATGCAAATTATAACTTATCCTACTTTTGCCTCTGGTGGAATATCTCTAAAGGGTATTCCATATAATGTCCTAGAGGACTCCAGTGGGCCTCTGTTCACTGATGCATCCTATATTCGCTTTCTTTCCTTCTATGTCTAAATTTCCTATTCTTCTAAAGGCAGTGGCACTCAAAATCTTATCTTGGGACCTGCTTCTGGTGCTAGGGACAGGGACCCAGGTTCCTGGAGTATTGGACTAGTCACAGATGTCTGTAAAAGTTTGTTGAAAGGAATTAAATTATGTAGAATTTAATTCAGTTCAGTCAAATTATCCTGCAACCTCATTTATCTGGGCCAAATCCAAATGCTCATTATGTGCTCTTATGGGAGCTGAGGAGGAAAAGGTGGGGCATGCTATTATGAATCTGTTGACAATTAATTTATAAACAAACAATATTAACTAGTTCATAGTCTGGTATCTAAAACTTATTACATGTGAAAAACTATCAATTTAGAGAAAGAAATGAAGTTAAGAATAGGTGCATATGAACAGATAAAATAACTTTACAGATGGGATGTCATAGGATAAAAGAGAAACACTGTAAGATGCAGATATGACCAGTTGTCTATACCTCTCCATAAGTTGAACTACTATATATTAATTGATATTTTTAGATAAAAAAGACTAAATTTTGCTTTATAATTTGTACACCCCAAAAGGGGAACAAGTTATTTGTTGGCCAGATAGATGAAATTTCACTATAATTAGAATCATATTTTAAGACAGGAAAGATCACATGGCAGTTTAGATCGTGTGTGTGTGTGTGTGTGTGTGTGTGTGTAAGAGACTGAAAGGGGATTTTTTTTTTTCCTCAAAAGAAAGAATCCCAGAGCAAATTTTATAGCTACCAAATCAGAAAGAGGTTGTGGTGGCAGATTGCCACTGAGCTTCTGGTTTGAATGATATAAGAGACACTCTGTTCAGCAGTTATTTGTAGCAGTTTTAATATAGTTACAGACCAGTATGAGAGGCTCCCCAGACTGCTGCAGTTCTGGCAAGAGAAACAATGCATAGATCAAGCCGCAGCTGAATGGAATAATTCCAAAATGGAGATCATAGGCCTGCTGCAGACTCTACCTATCAACAATGAATGATTTAAGTAAATAAAATCTCAATTAATATCATACATCTGTAATCACTTACAATGTATCCATGTTTGTCTCTTCAAAATCTGAATTCTATTACCACTTTTTGTACATGTAACAAACATTTATTCAGTCTACTTTAAGAAAAAAAGGGTTTCAATTCAGGTCCTGCCACTTACTGGCTGATTGTCCTTGGGTAAGTTAACTAACCTCTCCAAGATTCAATTTCTGCAGGTATAAAATGGAGAAGATGATATCTATGTTATAGAATTATTATAAGCAAGAAAGATTAAGCATGAAATACTTAATTCTTCTCTAGTCGTTTCCTTCTCAATGACTCAAAATACTGGAAAGCATCAAACAAAGGTGTAAAATATAAATACTGAAGGGTTTTATTTGAATGAGCAAATAGTTCTCTATCAGAAAAGAATTTGCCTCTAATCATATAGAAAATCATATAGAAAAATGCATACATTAAAATAATATATGTAAGTGAACCCAACTTGACAGAAAATAAGGAAACTGCTGAGTGTGGGTTAGCTATGAAATCCTTTAGCTTTCAAATCAGGTCACTATTTGTTTTTATTACATCACACTCTCAATTTTGTCCCAGAAACCCGGGTGCATAATAAAGAACTGTTTATAGAGATGACGTGTGTGTGAAAGTCACTCAGTCGTGTCCAGTGCTTTGCATCTCCATGGACTATACAGTCCATGGAATTCACCAGGCCAGAATACTGGAGTGGGTAGCCGTTTACTGCTCCAGGGGATCTTCCCAACCAGGGATTGAACCCAGTTTTCCTGCATTGCAGGCATGATTTTTTTACCATCTGAGCCACCAGGTATGATAGAATGTTCAGTTCAGTTCAGTCGTTCAGTTGTGTCTGACTCTTTGTGACCCCAAGGACTGCAGCATGCAAGGCTTCCCTTCCATCACCAACACTCAAAGCTTGCTCAGAATCATGTCCATCAAATTGGTGATGCCATCCAACCATCTCATCCTCTTCACCTCCTCCCTTCAATCCCCTTCTCCTCCCACCTTCAATCTTGCCCAGCATCAGGGTCTTTTCCAGTGCGTCAGTTCTTTGCATCAGGTGGCCAAAGTATTGGAGTTTCAGCTTCAGCATCAGTCCTTCCAATGAATATTCAGGACTGGTTTCCTTTAGGATGGACTGGTTGGATCTCCTTGCAGGCCAAGGGACTGTCAAAAGTCTTCTCCAACACCACAGTTCAGAAGCATCAATTCTTCGGCACTCAACTTTCTTTATAGTCCAACTCTCACATCTATACATGGCTGCTGGAAAAACCATAGCTTTGACTAGATGGACCTTTGTTGGCAAAGTAATGTCTCTGCTTTTTAATATGCTGTCTAGGTTGGTCATAGTTTTTCTTCCAAGGAGCAAGTTTCTTTTAATTTCATGGCTGCAGTCACCATCTGCAGTGATTTTGGAGCACCCCCCACCAAAGTAAAATCTCTCACTGTTTCTATTGTTTCCCCATCTATTTCCCATGAAGTGATGGGACCAGATACCATGATCTTAGTTTTTGAATGTTGAGTTCCAAGTCAACATTTCACTCTCCTCTTTCACTTTCATCAGGTTCTTTTATCAGTACATGATAGGATGTATGGATTCAAAAAGTTGCAAAAATCCTATCAGGCAATAAATAGCTATGGTAGATCTTAGCTGACAATAATTTTCCCTCAATGAAAATAACGATTTAGTTTTGTTTTTTTTCTTTCAATTCCATTAAAACCTCAGCAAGAGTGTGTGAATGTGTGTATATGAGGGAGCTGACAAGCTGACATAAAATTATGTAAGAACAAGAACCAGAAATAACCAGAACAGGTCTCAGAATAAGAATTAGATGAGAAATCTTACTCTATCAGATGTAAAATCTTATCATAAGGCTCTAGTAGTGAAGACTGGCATTCTGCTGCTGCTGCTAAGTCCTGCAGTCATGTCTGACTCTGTGTGACCCCATAGACGGCAGCCCACCAGGCTTCTCCACCCATGGGATTTTTCAGGCAAGAGTACTGGAGTGGGGTGCCATTGCCTTCTCCGGAAGAGTGGTATAGACATCGGCAAACAGATCAACAGGCACAATTAAGAGCTCAGAAACAAAGCCAAAGGCAAATGGCAATTGATTTATGACAGAGCAGATATTACAGGTTGGGAAGAAAATGTAATCTTTTCAGTAACAAGTGCCAAGACAAAAATTTATTCATATGGGGAAAAATAAAAAGAGGTAGACGCTTATTCCATATTCTACAAAGGTGTGTTTCAGATAGATAAAAGTCATAAATGTAAAAAGAGATACTATAAAACAATATTTGAATAAAGTTTTATGACTTTGAGTAAAGATAAACAGGAGATAAACAGAACTAATCACAAAGAAAAAAATATCTCCAACTTTGTCATTAAAATCAGAATCTTCAGTTTACCAAATAGACACCATGAAGAGATTGAAAAAAAAAACTGACAGGAATCAAGAGGTCTTTACAATGCATATGAAAAGGGATTAGCATTCACAATAAAAATAAATATTAAAAATATATCAAGTATATTAAATACAATATTTAATTACTAAATATTATATTTGAAAGTGAAAGTCACTCAGTCCTGTCTGATTCTTCATGATCCTATAGACTATGCAGTCCATGGAATTCTCCATGCCACAATAATGAAATTGGTAGCCTTTTCCTTCTCCAGGGATCTTCCCAAGGATCCAACCCAGGTCTCCTGCATTGCAGGCAGATTCTTTACCAGCTGAGCCACAAGGGAAGCCCAAGAATACTGGAGTGGGTAGCCTATCCCTTCTCCACAGGATCTTCCTGACCCAGGAATCTGACTGGAGTCCTCTGCATTGCAGGCGTATTCTTTACCATCTGAACTCTCAGGGATGCCCAAATATTACACTTAATATGCATTGAAATGTAAATTAAATATTGCAGGGTTGTGGTAGCAAACAGTCAGTAAAAAGTGGGTGAGAAAGTTGAACAGGCCCTTCACGGCAGCTGAAACCCAAATGGTTAAGAAACATGCAGAAACGCTCTAGGTCATTCAGTCGCCAACCACCATGTTCCCAGCAGCGCCTAGACTCTTTCTCTTACACCTGGGCCTCTAGGGCACTGGCTGCCCCAACTTTCAGATGTGGGACCCGTCATGGCTCCCACTGCTAAGAGCAGCAGGTTCCTGCCGGAAATACAAACCCAGGCATCTGGGGCTGCCGTGGTGGTGCCATCATTGGCAGCTTCAGCCCCTTGGAGATGGAAGGAGTCAGAGGTTGCAGGGACCTCACAGCAGTGCGGTGAGCGAATGATGCCACCCCAGGAGCATTAGGCTGTGGAGCTCTAGGAACCTCAGTCATCTCTGCCCTAAACTCCACAGAGCCCTGGCCTGCTAACTCCAAGGTGGGGTCCACCACTTAAGCACCATCTGGCAGTCTGGGCAGCGTAGGGCCTCCGTGATTTGCTCGAACCTTCCCTGTATTAGACTGAGGGAGTCCGGATAGGAAAGTTTTTTCAACGGTGGTGATGCGGATGGACTCATTCATTCTTACGTTTTCTGGGTGGTCACTGTAGCTCTTGAAGTGGTTTTATTTGGAAGTTCTGCTCACAGTTTTTAAGTAGCAGTGTTTTGATTGAAACCTGAGGGGCTATTCGTTCCATGCTGAATTATTCAAGACTTTGGGATGTGGTATAAAATAACTCCGAAAGCGGACAGCCTCACCTCTGTAGGTCTTGCAAGTTCCATCCCGGACTCCTTAATTTTTATCTCATTTTCCAGATTCCAGGTACATGGTTCTAGTTAGGAACCATGGTGCTTAGAACTATCGTCACTAAAATTACCTATGACAAATAGGAACTATTGAGATTGAAATTCTCTAACTTTGTGTTTTAGGAACTCTTGAACAATGTTGAATGGGAATGAGACTATTAAGCTTCCCTGTCTTATTCCTGATTCAAGAACTGCTTATAATATTTCTCTATTAAGATAATATTTGCTCTAAAATTTCAATATATAGTATTTTTTTAAATTTTCTGAGTTGTTTTTTCTTTTTTCATGAGTGAGTTTGAATTGTATGATACGATTTTCCTGAATAGGTTGAGTACGTCATCTGTGTTTTTAACTATATCTATTGATGCAGAGAGTTTCATAATGATGAAACAACCTTGAATTTCTAGATTGTTAGCAATTTGACATGATTCCTTATATTTTATGTATTAGAAATTATTTCTGTTCTCAAAATTTGAAGGCAAAAAATGTCATAAAACCACAGTTTCCACAGACTGATAAAGAATTAAAAGGTCTGTCAGTAGTAGGAATAACTATGCCTAAAGGACTTTGCACTACATTTTAAATATTTGTCACAGAAATATTCACTTGTAATGTACCAATAAGAAATTGACATACACTTAACTGAACAGCCTCATAAGCCGATGGGTCTAGGATTTGGGAGGAATGGAACATTTACTTAAATATGAATGAATGAATGCACGACTGAAAGAAGGACTGAAGGGGAAGGAGAGAGGGAAGGAAGGAAGAAAGGCAGGAGGGAGAGAAGGAGGGAGATCTCTTCTCTGAAATAGCTCAACAGGACAACGCCTAAGTAGTTAGTAGGTTAGAGCTTACAGATAGAACTTAAGTAAGTTTTGCCTGTATTGGACATTCAATAAATGGTAGCTACTATTAATGGTAGCCATTATGACAGAAATGAGAGCAGAAATGTATGTCAGTAGCCTTAGGCCAGTGCTATCAAGAGGCATAATTAAGAATGAAACCTGATTAAGAAGGAACTCCAAAGTCAGACTGCTTGAGTTGAGATCTCTGATCTACCTACTGTGTAACCTTGGAAATAAAGGCACTTGTGTACATAGCATTATATATGTTTATTTTTTATTTAATTAAAAAATTATTTATTTTAATTGGAGGTTAGTTACTTTACAATATTGTATTGGTTTTGCCATACATCAACATGAATCCGCCACGGGTGTACACGTGTTCCCCATCCTGAACCCCCCTCCCTCCTCCCTCCCCGTACCATCTCTCTGGGTTGTCCCAGTGCACCAGCCCCAAGCATCCTGTATCCTGCATTGAACCTGGGCCAGCAACTTGTTTCATATATGATATTATACATGTTTCAGTGCCATTCTCCCAAATCATCCCACCCTCGCCCTCTCCCACAGAGTCCAGAAGGCTGTTCTATACATCTGTGTCTCTTTTGCTGTTATTTTTTAATATGATTAACAAAAATATATATTTTGGTTAGACAGAATTTTTCTTAGGATTTTACCTAATTGATTTGAGATTATCTGGGAGTACAGTATACTAATATTTTGGTGTAAGGTCCAGGTGAATAAAGACACATCTGGATTTTTGTATTTATCCCTTGTAAAAATCAGAAAAATGAAGAAATGATTTTAAACTTCACAGATGTTTTATAAACATGAGCTTTGAGCTCAGAGATTATGTGAATTTCAAATTTTATGACTTTGAAGACATTCAGTTTTTATTTTATCAAAGTGTGATTTGTGCCTTGTTAGTGTGTGTATGTATATATATTTAAAACTTCTAAATGAATAATATTTGGTATTAAAACTGTTTTATTCCTGATTATTTAAATTTGACCAAGGTTTTATTTTCCTAAAGATTAAATCATATAATGTTTAATAAAATAGCTGTGTGTTTTAGTTTCGTTAAGGAACCTGGAGCAGGTCATAGTTTATATTTTTTCTGAGATCTAAAGAAAAATTTTATTGAAATTCTATCAATTTTTACATATTTTTGTACATTAGGCATAAGCTGTTAACATTTTGTGTTTACTGGTTTCTCAGTTCTACCATGTGAATAGCTACAAAAGTACAAGTAAAATCAGTGATCATGGTCAAGATTTTAGTTTACTTTAGAATGGTTAGGTATGCTTATAAATACAAATATGTACTCACTTTTATTATAATGGGTTGGCCAAAAGTTTATTTGGTTTTTCCATGTTATGCAAACTTTTTGGCTAACCCAATATTTGTCAAATATTATTCAATTAAATTTTAATTTAGTATTGCCTTAATGGCAAGGACTGTTATAGGTGCTGAGGTGACAAAAAACCAAAACAAAATAAACTCTGTTTCAAATCCCTGTTTTCATGGTGTTTGCAGGACCAAAGGGAGGATAAACAGTAAGCAATATAAATAAGTAAAGTGTATGGTTAGATGATGAAAGATGAAAATAAAGCAGAAAGAGGGCATAGAAAATGCCAAATATGAGGGTATTCATTTAGTTTTAAATAAGAGGACCAGAATAGGCCTCCTTGAGTAATTGTCATTCGACTAAGAGTCTGAAGAAAGTGAAGGAATGAGCTTTTAGTTTTTATCCACCTATCGTTATCCACACAAAAGGAAGAGTAACTACAAAAGTCTGAGGCATTTAAGGAATGAGTAGGACACCAGCGTGGTTGGGGCAGAGAAGTAGGTAGAAGTATGTTAAAGAAGTGAGAGAAATAATAGGGCAAGTAAATGATATAGACAGAGTCTT
Organism: Aepyceros melampus; assembly: GCA_006408695.1. NCBI lineage: Eukaryota > Metazoa > Chordata > Mammalia > Artiodactyla > Bovidae > Aepyceros > Aepyceros melampus. The sequence continues at coordinate 64,695 of SJXQ01003842.1, read as the reverse complement.
GTAGGTCATTATAACAATTTTGGCTTTTTTGCTGAGATAGGATAATGGGAGAGTGATGAGTGTAGGAGAAAGATGGTTTGGTAGGGTTCAGAGCAGAAACTTGGTTTGGGACAAGTTAAGTTTGGAAAATCAGTGCTTGATTGAATAGGATGAGCAGAATTAAGAAATGCAGTTACATGATCTGCACATGACAAAATCCATGCTGACGTGATCCTAAGGAGCGTTCAGTTCTAAGTGAATTGTCAGATGGCTTCTAAAATTCAGGTACTATGCTCAGAAAAGAAGACTTTATGATAACATTAAAACTTGGGGGAGATTGATAAGTACTATATATTCTGCTCTTACGAAGATAAAAACTGTGTTTTAAGTGAACAAATACAAATGAGATTCCCCCTGTGTTATGTTGGGCGTGGGACTGATGGGCAGGTGGATGCTGGGGATTAAAGGAATTAGGAGACATTTATAGGTGAAAAAAAGATCTAATGTGAGACCGATTCAACATAGAGTAGGATTGTTAAGACCTTGGGATGTAAGAAATAATATGTTGTTTAGTTGCTAAGTTGTGTCCAACTCTTTTGCGACTCCATAGATGAGAGTCGACCAGGCTCCTCTGCCCATGGGATATCCCAAACAAGAATACTGGAGTGGGTTGCTATTTCTTTCTGCAAGGGATCTTCTTGACTGGGGATCGAAACCCCATCTCCTGCATTGGCAGGCAGATTCTTTACCACTGCACCAGCTGGGAAGCCCAAGAAATAATATATTAGACTCAACAGTGGCTGGAGAGGTGATAACTAGTTTAGGAGCTGAAATTAGTTCAGTCAGCCTGGAGGATAGGGTGGCCAGGAGGTCAGAGTGGCAGCAGATGAAGTGGAGAGTTGAACAGGAGAAGAGCCGGATCAGAAAGATGCTCATTACACAAGAGCATGGATTCTATCCTCAGGGCAGTGGAGAGATATTGTAGGATTCAGCTTTTCCCACAGGCCCTGCAGGGCAGCTACAGTGTCAAAAGATCAGAGCAGACACATATAGAAAAAGAGTCTTATGAGGTACTCTGTTTTGTTAGTTGGCTCGTATATCCTGGAAATATTTCCAAGTAGCAAACGTTTTCCAATTAAGGAGAGAATTATAGAAAATTCCATTAGGGCTTTAAAACTTTCTTGTCTCTAATTACACTAGAAATGTGCAGACTTTTTGAACTCGAACCAACTGCAGTTGAATTTGTTAATGATACTTTATTACATTTGTTTTAGAAACAAAACTGAAATCCAAATCATTTTGGCACTTTAGCCAGCAGCCTGAGTAATTTCATAGAGTAATAGGCTTTAGGGCTTCTATCTAAATCCCATTAAGTATTACTGTATAATCTTGAAAGATATTAATAATCTGTATGGACTGAGAATGATCCTTAAAAATGAATTCTCAGTAGCCCAGTTACAAAGGAAAACTGGTTAGAGTAGCACATTTGGCCCCACTAGAAGGGATCAGCTGTATCTATTGTTTCCTCCCACTTTGGCCAGGAAAATTTGATTAACACAAAACTGGGAAAATGACTAAGTTAAAGAAAGGCTTTAATTTTGAAAATCACATTTGTTTTCTTTCTGAAGGTAAAGCATGTTCACTGTCTTAATAAAAATCAACAAAAGATATATTACATCCAATAAAATGCAATCTGTTAAGATCTTTGTGGCAGCAAGAATGGATTACAAGGTTGAGAGAGGGGGAATGGAAATGAATTGACTCTGATGGTGTTAGCATGTATAAGGTGATGATCTTTTTGTCATATAAATCAGGACCAGAATAAATGTATCAATCATGTACAGTAATATAAGCAGATTTCAGAGGTAAATAAGTCAAGATTTGTTCCATGAGTCTGCAATTCCTTATTAGAGTGAACCCCTACTGTATCACCCAATAGTTAAAAAAAATTAAAAACTAAAAACTAGCTTTTATCAGTTTCTAAGGACATTTAGAAAAAGGAAAATGCAGAAATGCTAGCATTCACTTTCCCATGAATACAGCAAATTGATGCAATATCTATTCCAAGGGAAAAGCTTCCTTTCTCTCTCTTTCTCCATGTGTAAAAAAGAAATGAATGCTGCAGTTGTTGGACAAGGGATAACAGTTGATTTGGAATGAACCAGCCAAAAATGTCCCAAACAAATTAATAGCATAGAAACATCTGCTGCTGTTTTATTAGAGTTTCACATAAAAACCTAGTTTGCAAGCTGGCGTTTGGAAAGCTTTTCTTTACACTGAACTCTTAATGTAGCTGCGAAAGGCAATCAAGACCATATGTCTTACATTTTTAGGTCCAAAATTTCCTACATCTCTCTCCAACCTGGGACAGTTGCTTGTAACATGAGTGCTGAATTATGAAACCTGTTTTTAAGATTGGGATTTTTTTTTAACAATGTATTTTAAAGTCATTGAGGCTATGGCGTTTACATTTCTCTGCTTTGGTTATTGTTACAATTTAATTTAAAATGTTTGTACTTTACTTTTTAACCCATCACTGTTTCCTTGATGTTGGCTTTAGCTAGGCATAACATTTAAAATATACATTACAGCACTAATTTTGGATGGTTTAAACCCCATCATTAGTCAGGAAGAATTCAGATTTTGGGTAAGGGGCGAATGAAAACCAATGTAATAGACTTTGAAATAAATTATTTTGTAGAAAAAATTACTTTTTCTTATTATAATGTTTACTATTTCTTAATAAACTCTCATAAAATCCTCAAGAGGAAAATGGACAAGTTTTAGTTCTTACATCATGAAAGCATCATTATTCATTGCTGTTCTCTCAGTTACTAGACAGAGGACTGTAATGACAAGTCTTGTTAATGTGTTTACAAGGTTTTAGTAAATGTTTGTTGGGGTTTAATACTAATAATGTCGTGGCTTATTTTCATTTTGTAGTATGGCATGCCCACTCTTCAGTGCCCTATTTTCCCATTTTCCACCTTTTTCTTTCTCTCATTTATTCTCCCTTTGGAACTTAGTCTTTACACACACGTGCAAATACACATGAGTGTACTGTGTGTATGCATACAAATGTTGCAATTAGAGCTTAAAAGGGTGTCCCCATATGTTCTCATAACCTTTCTTTGTGTACAGCAAACTCTTCATTGTTGCTTTGATTCTGACAATAATTTAAGAAAATTCCACAGTAACTTCATTTTTTCTGTCACGATTGTTTTTCATCACTTGTAATGCTGTTTTTTATTCACATTTAACAACTCTGAAATCTGAGTAAATTTTGCAGTGGATGGCATTTTAGTTTCAATGAAATATGGCAACATTTTCTCACTGAAAGGGAAAAGAATAACAAAGGTTCATTTGCCTATGGGAGGAAAATTCCTTTTGCCCTGAAAATTAGTTTCTTATGTTATCTCTTACTACACACAGCTTTTTAGTTTCTTTGGGAAATACCTTGGGTTAATAAAAGGACCAAAATAAAAGTTCAAAATACAAAAAATATCACTTGGTTTCTCTATGAATTGATTAAACCGAAAAATGGTGTTTTCTTAAGAGAAAACCAATTTTTATACTTATAAGATTTTATAATTTTTTTCCTCGTGTCTTTTTAAAAAATTAATTAATTTATTTTAATTGGAGGCTGATTACTTTACAATATTGTAGTGGGTTTTGCCATACATTGACATGAATTAGCCGTGGGTGTACATGTGTCCCACCATCCTGAATCCCTCTCCCACCTCCCTCCCAACCCCATCCCTCTGTGTTGTCCCAGAGGGCCATCTTTGAGTGCCCTGCTTCATGCATTGAATTTGCACTGGTCATCTATTTTCCATATGGTAATATACATGTTTAAATGCTATTCTGGAGATCAGTGGAGAAATAACTCCAGAAAGACTATAGAGAAGGAGCTAAAGCAAAAAACACACCCAGTTGTGAATGTGACTGGTGATGGAAGTATAAAGTCTAATGCTGTAAAGAACAATATTGCATAGGAACTTGGAATTTTCAGTTCATGAATCAAGGCAAATCAGAAGTGGTCAAACAGGAGATGGCAGGAGTGAACATCGATGTTTTAGGAATCAGTGAACTAAAATGGACTGGAATGGGCAAATTTAACTCAGATGACCCTTGTATCTACTACTGGGCAAGAATCCCTTAGAAGAAATCGAGTAGCCATCATAGTCAACAAGAGTCCAAAATGCAGTACTTGAATGAAATCTCAAAAATGACAGAATGATCTCTGTTCATTTCCAAGGTAAACCGTGCAACATTACGGTAATCCAAGTCTATGCCCCAACCAGTAATGCTGAAGAAAATGAAGTTGAATGGTTCTATGAAGACCTATAAGACTTTCTAGAACTAACACCCCAAAAGGAAATATCCTTTCCATTATAGCAGATGCTGCTGCTGCTAAGTTGCTTCAGTCATGTCTGAACCTTTGCGACCCCATAGACATCAGCCCTCCAGGCTCCTCTGTCCCTGGGATTCTCCAGGCAAGAATACTGGAGTGGGTTGCCATTTCCTTCTCCAGTGCATGAGAGTNATCCTTTCCATTATAGCAGATGCTGCTGCTGCTAAGTTGCTTCAGTCATGTCTGAACCTTTGCGACCCCATAGACATCAGCCCTCCAGGCTCCTCTGTCCCTGGGATTCTCCAGGCAAGAATACTGGAGTGGGTTGCCATTTCCTTCTCCAGTGCATGAGAGTGAAAAGTGAAAGTGAAGTTGATCAGTCGTATCTGACTCTTTGTGACTCCATGGACGATAGCCTACCAAGCTCCTCCGTCCCTGGGATTTTCCAGGCAAGAATACTGGAATGGGTTGCCATTTTCTTCACCATTATAGCAGATTGGAACGCAAAAGTAAAAAGTCAAGAGATATCTGGAGTAACAGTTAAATTAGGCCTTGTAGTAAAAAATGAAGCAGGTCAGAGGCTAACAGTTTTGCCAAGAGAACACACTGGTCATAGAAAACACCCCTTTTCAACAACACAAGAGAAGACTGCATGTGGACATAACCAGATGGCCAACACTAAAATCAGATTGATTATATTCTTAGCAGCCAAAGATGGAGAAGTTCTATACAGTCAGCAAAAACAAGATCAGAGCCTGACTGTGGCTTAGAACTCCTTATTGCCAAATTCAGACTGAAATTGAAGAAACTAGGGAAAACCACTAGGCAATTCAGGGATGACCTGAATCAAATCCCTTGCGATTATACAGTGGAAATAACAAATAAATTCAAGGGATTAGATCTGATAGATAGAGTGCCTGAAGAACTATGGACAGAAGTTTGTGATGTTGTACAGGAGGCAGTGATCAAGACCATCACCAAGAAAAAGAAATGCAAAAAGGAAAAATGGTTGTCTGAGGAGGCCTTACAAATAGCTGAGAAAAGAAGAGACGCGAAAGGCAAAGGAGAAAAGGAAAGAAATACTCAACTGAATGAAGAGTACCAAAGAATAGCAAGGAGAGATAATAAAGCCTTCCTCAGTGATCAATGAAAAGAAATAGAGGAAAACAATAGAATGTGAAAGCCTAGAGGTCTCTTGAAGAAATTAGAGATACCAAGGGAACATTTCATGCAAAGATGGGGACAATAAAGGACAGAAATGGTATGGACGTAACAGAAGCAGAAGATATTAAGAAGAGATGGCAAGAATACACAGAAAACTATACAAAAAAGACCTTTATGACCCAGATAACCACAATGGTGTGATCACTCACCTAGAGCCAGACATCCTGGAATGTGAAGTCAAGTGGGCCTTAGGAAGCATCACTATGAACAATGCTAGTGGAGGTGATGGAATTCCAGTGGACCTATTTCAAATCCTAAAAGATGATGCTGTGAAAGTGTTCAACTCAATATGTCAGCAAATTTGGAAAACTTAGCAGTGTCCACAGGACCAGAAAAGGTCAGGTTTCATTCCAGTCCCCAAAAAAGGCAATGCCAAAGAATGCTCAAACTACTGCACAATTGCACTCATCTCACACGCTAGCAAAGTAATGCTCAAAATTCTTCAAGCCAGGCTTCAATAGTACGTGCACCAACTAAGTCTAGATATTCAAGTTGGATTTAGAAAAGGCAGAGAAAGCAGAGGTCAAATTGCCAATATCTGCTGGATCATCGAAAAAGCAAGAAAGTTGAAAAAAAAAAACAAACACTACTTCTGCTTTATTGACTAAGCCAAAAGCTTTTACTGTGTGGATCACAACAAACTGTGGAAAATTCTTCAATAGATGGCAATACCAGACAACCTGACCTGCCTTCTGAGAAATCTGTATGCAGGTCAAGAAGCAACAGTTAGAACTGGGCATGGAACAACAGACTGGTTCCAAATTGAGAAAGGAGTATGTCAAGGCTGTATGTTGTCATCCTGCTTACTTAATTTATATGCAGAGTGCATTATGTGAAATGTCGGGCTGGATGAAGCACAAGCTGAAATCAACATTGCTGGGAGAAATATCAATAGCCTCAGATATACAGATAACACCACCCTTATGGCAGAAAGAAAAGAAGAACTAAAGAGTCTCTTGATTAAAGTGAGATAGGAGAGTGAAATAGTTGGCCTAAAACTCAACAATCAGAAAACTGAGATCATGGTATCCAGTCCCATCACTTCATGGCAAATAGATGGGGAAACAATGGAAATAGTGACAGACTTTATTTTTTTGGTTTCCAAAATAACTGCGGTGGTGATTGAAATTAAAAGGCTCTTGCTCCTTGGAAGAGGGGTCCTCAGAGGAAAAGACAGTTCAGTTCAGTTCAGTCGCTCAGTTGTGTCTGACTCTTTGCGACCCCATGAATAGCAGCACGCCAGTCCTCCCTGTCCATCACCAACTCCTGGAGTTCACCTAAAGTCGTGTCCATCGAGTTGGTGATGCCATCCAGCCATCTCATCCTCGGTCGTCCCCTTCTCCTCCTGCCCCCAATCCCTCCTAGCATCAGGGTCTTTTCCAATGAGTCAACTCTTCGCAAGACAGTTAGGCAGCATCAACAACTCAACTGATGTGAATCTGAGCAAACTCTGGAGACAGTGAAGGTCAGGGTATCCTGGAGTTCTGAAGTCCATAGAGTCACAAAGAATTGGGCATGACTTAACTACTGAACAATAGCAACAGCAAAAATACCATATATTAGTATGCCATCTTAGCAACCATGCACATATAAATCTCTAGTTAAAATTAATTATTATAGAAATTTATAATATCAAGTCGATATCTTAGTATAAAAATGTTTAAATTAATTCTAGATGTTGTGAGCTTTCACATTGTTTTGCTTTACAAGAATAACAGTGTCACTGGAATAGATTTCTGCATAGCTTCTGCCGAAATTGGTTCTTTAATGTAAATCGGGTTACTTAGTTCCTCTGCTTGAGACAAAACAGGTCAAAAGCTTTAAGGTGTTCTCAATTCTGCAAATACACCTTAATATGGAGTATAAGTCCCACTTAATCTGTCTCTTATTTATATCTACTATTATCTCTTGAAACATTCTTACCACATCCACGAACACTAATCACTTTTCCAGATACTGCTTTTGTACTAAAACAGATCATATTCTGCCCTTCCATTTTGCAGGTTCTTCATTCTCATCTTGAAACACTTTCACCACTTTCCATTCCAGCAACTCTCCTTTCACCTGTCAGTTATCAATTTAGACACCACTTCCTTCAAGAAACTGTTGCTGATAATTCAAGTATGAATCACATGGCTTAGTTGGGGTTAAGGTCAGCTATAAATAACTTCACAACTAGAGATAACAAATTTTGAAAATTTGTTTTATAAATCCTATAGAAGTAAAATATTATTAAGCTATATGATAATTATAAATTATAGCTAAAGTATACTACTGGCTAAATATGATTGTACTATACTACATGTATATATGTTATGTACTTTATTATTTAATTTACATACTGATTGATAGATCAAACTGTGTTATATCTTTTGGGTACACTTCAAAATACAGAAAGCACAAACTTTAGGTTTAAAATAGTATATGTGATCAGCAAGGAAGTAGGCCCTTAGTAAACAAAAAATTTTCCAGTACCATGACCTTTGACCTAGTACCTAAAATTGTGGGAAATAAATGTTTGTTGTTCATAAAAAATAATATGAATGAAATACCATAATATAGTATCATTGAGAGTTTGCTTATTATTATCATCTAATTTGGTGTAGTTTTTTTCCCAATAGACCTAGCTATTTGCTCTAAAGAAAGGTGCTGTAATGCATGTTATCAAAATTATTTTTTTCTCTCAAATCCTGAAGTATGTTCATATTTGGATAGTGATTATGATTACTATAGTGATTATGAAAAGAACTGAGTAATGTTGATCTTGCAGCCAGATTTAGAATTGGAAGAGATACATTTATTTATCAAGAATAGATTCTTGATAAAAATTATATACCTGATAGTTTTAAATATGGTTAACTGACAATTATCTATGTATAAGTAATTTAAATATATATTTTAAGGAGAGATTTCCAGTTCCACATTTCTTAGTGACTTTCTGATGTGGTCTGTGTCATTAAGACACAGAAGGGGGCAGGGAGATGAAATTAGTCACAAGAAATCTGGCAGATATATCTCTCAACATGGTGAATATCAAGAAAGACAAATATGTACATCAATTCTAACTTTCTTTTGATTCGGTATGGACTTTCCTAAGAAAACCTTAGTAGTGCAGGATGACTGGGAATGTGTTAATTGGACGGACAGGCTTTCAAGTGTAGAATAAGAATAGGACCAATAGTGATTCTTTCCAAGCATTTGGAGATCAAATGAATCATCATGAGTCCTGTAAAAGTTCCAACAGTCAGTGGTTCTTGGAAAAGGACATTTAATAAACAGGCACAAACAGGAAGCTGTATAAAGGAACAAGCAGAAGGAGCTCTTGTAACCAAAAGAGGTTTTTGAAACTGAACCTTCAAGAAGCTCTTATAAGCCCAGCAAGTGCTGAGCTTAAAAGGGAAATGCCTGAAGCAGATGAACCCAACCAATAGGCATTGGAGCTCTTAATAGATGTACAGCAGTTGTACCACAAGCCAATGGAATGAGTCCAGAGGAAAAGTTTGTTGCCAAATCCTGCGAGTTTTCTCTTTTTGCTTTTGCACTCATGAGTTGAGTCAAGGAACAGATACTCAATTTCTCATCGAATTGCTAGATTCCAGACTGTTCATCAACAGGGGAAAAAAAAAATCTTCCCCAGAACTTTTTTCCCTTCATTACTATTTTTCAGAGTTAAAAAATGGAGGGCAGGAGGAATGATTGAGAGGTACAGTGGGTTTAACAAAAGACTCCTTTGCCAAAAAAAAAGGAGGGAGGAAGAAAGGAAATCACTCTGAAGTAATAGTTTTGAAACATTCCCACTGGCAGAAAAACGACTGTTGTGGTTTTCCTTAATTATGTTGTATACACAGATGATGTTTCAGTGGAAGAAAGAAGAAACCTAAGCTAAAATGCTTCAGAAGTAAGACTAGCTTAGCCTCTTTTATAACAATAAATCTATTAATAAATCTATTATGTGTTTGAGGGAGAAGATCAGAGCTATGCTTAATATACCATTTCTATTAATTCTCAGGATTAGAACAGAATCAATAGTAGAAAATCTGAAAAATAAGCAAAAGTCTCCAAGTAACGGTTCAGCATATTTACCAAATCTAACTGTCATAATAAACATGGAAATATGTATTAGTTTTGAAAGAGTATTTTTCAAAGTGCTGTGGGTGGGGGTTGACTTCAAGGAAATCTGAGAACATTGGCTTTGAAGAATGGTTTAGTGTACTCTTAGAGACACCAAACTTTACAGCGGAGGGGTTTGGGTACATATGGTTGTTACATAGAAGGAAAATCATCTAAGTACGCTTTGCAACACACAATGTTACTGTACAATTTTATATCTTTTGAAATATACATGCACATTTAAGAGGTCATCACTCTCGAGATAGAGCATTGAGACTTTCCTTGACTGTATAGACTTAGCCTTCTTTCTTATTACAGTCTTTTCGTTTTCTGCAAAATAAACCATACGTGTTGCTAGTTTCCTGAGTCGTCCTTGAGTCCACTGGCTGAGCTGTTCCTATATTGTCACTCATCATGCTTCAACAGGAACTGTTGTCTAGCTTAGAGGGGAAACATGAGGAAGAAATGAATTCAATGTATTTCATGGAAATACCTCAAAAAGAAGACTAGACACATAGTCTTCAGATAATGATGTGTAGAAAAAGATTTAAAAATCACTCGCTATTTGAAACTAGAATTATTAGCAGAAAATAGCTAGCAGAAAGTGAATAATCTAGAACACTTTATATTCTCTTGAGTCTGACATTCTATAATAGAAGTGACTGGTGCCTTATTTTTAGAATTTTAGTATATTATTTTCTGTTTGAAAAGTTTACTTCTTAATGATGAAAGTTTCCTCAAGAATACCAACTGTATAAAATTTTCTCTAGGTGTAACATTAGGTAACTGGTATGGACTGGTATACCAGTAAATACCCTGTGATAGACAGGGAGACCTGGCGTGCTTCAGTTCATGGGGTCTCAAAGAGCCAGACATTGCTGAGCAACTGAACTGAACTGAACTGATAGAACAGTATAACATTTGACGGGAAAGGAACAGATGTTTTTTGTGTGCGCATTGTTAGTTCTAGACATTGCCCTGAGCCCTTGTCATATATATCTCATTTAATTTTCCATTAGCCCTATGGAGGAGGGAAAGAGAGGTATTATTTCCAGCATGCAGGTGAAGAATTTTAGGGTCAAGTACCTTGATAGCTTTGAAGAGATACATAGATACCAAGTGGAAAGATGGGAATTTAAAGTCACATGCGTCTCTTGCACATGCCCCTGCTCTGTTTACAAGGGCATAATTTCTCCTAATAGAACCGGGTAAAGCAAAGATCAGAGATTACTACTTTTCAATATAGGTACAATATAAATACTTCTAATATGGACTGATGGTGGTGGTGGTTTAGTCACTAAGCTGTATCCAACTCTTGTGACCCCATGGACTGTAGCCTGCCAGGCTCCTCTGTCCATAGGATTCTCCAGGCAAGAATACTGGAGTGAGTTGCCATTTCCTTCTCCAAGGGATCCTCCTGACCCAGGAATCGAACCCAGGTCTCCTGCTTTGCAGGATTCTTTACCGACTGAACTATGAGGGAAGCCTCAATATGAAGTGAAAGCAATCTTACTTCAGGTAGTTTTTATTCAGAATATTTACTAGCTATGTGTCATTGGTCAAGTCATCATAAAAAGATTATATACCTATTCTATACTTCAGCTTTCATATCTACAATATAAAAACATATGTGATCTGCCTATTTATAAAGACATTGTACCTTAAAAAGAAACGAATAAACTTGAAAGCAGTTTGTAGAATGCTTTTAAGAGTATAATCCAATGATGACGATGAGGTTGGTGAAGTTCATGGTTTCCTTCTATAACATCTTTTCCCTAAAGTCTTCACTTATTTGATAAATTAAAATTAAGTAAGTTTAATAAAAAAAAGGAAGACATATCTCTGAATTTTGGTCTAGTGTTTTTTTGTTTTGCTTTTGTACCAGATCATTTGATGAGCCTGTCCAGTTCTTTTGATATATCTTATTTATATATTTGGAGTATTCTTTCTGTAACTTAGTAAAGAGATATTTAGGTTCTGTGTTGCCTTCGAAGGATTAGGAAGTACTGAACAATATGCTTCTTCCTGTACTGAAGATCTTAATGTGTAGTTTGCACTTATTTTTAAACTTAGATTGTTATAGCTTAAAAAGCTCTTTATTTTTATGTTCTTTCTCTAGTATCACAAATAGCAGAGTATCACTGCAAGAATATTCTCCCATAAAACATGAAGTCTTCAGGAAGAGATGATAGAATTGGTTAGATATGGAAAATATGCTTTTATAAGAAATTACCTAGAGAAATTATGCAATAAATTCTTTTGAATCCAGCAGACACACCCCTCATTGCCTGTAAAACTGCTCTGCCTCTTATGAAAATCTCTTCCTGGTGTAACTTTTGGCCTGTTAAATCATTCTGATTTTAATTGCAAAGAAACAGAAATAATGGCCAGAAAAATTGCCTTCTGTTTGGAAAAACTTGACATTATGAGGCCTCTTTAGGGAAAAAAAATCAGCATGGGAAAATATCTTATAAAAGTGGTCCAATATTATCACACTAAAGAGTAATACATTGATTACTATAGTCATCTCAAACCCTAAAATATTCATTACAAACCTACAGGAAGCATTTCCTTTTCCTGTATGTATATATGTTGTAAATATACTACTAAATCTTTCCAGAATGTCTGTTAGTAAGTTCCTTACTGGAATTTCATTTTCAAACTTATTTCATTCCTATGTGTTATATTTGTCTGGAGAAATACTAATTAGTTAAAACAGTCATTTGTTAAGCAGGTAGCTTGTGGAATGTAATACCATATTATGTTCACAACACTTAAAATTCTTCCAGATTTGTTTCCTGATTATCTACAATTGGCCAATTGTTTGGCGTTTATATTTTATATAGTGTAGTTACAGGGATTTTTCTTCAATTCAAACAATTGTAACTAAATACAACACTGTCATTTTGTCTGTATGCATTTCATTAGTGGCAGAATTGGGAGTTCATGTACACTCATGGCTAATTCATGTCAATGTGTAACAAAACGAATACAGTATTGTAAAGCAAAACAAACTAAAAAATAAAAATTAATTAAAAAAAAATAAAAAAAAAAAAAAAGAAAATTATAAAAAAAGAAATAGCACTGAAATTTTAGATTTTTTACACCTGAATGTTTTTTATACATACTTTTATATATGAAACATTGAATGTATCTGATATTATAGTAGTTTTAAGATTAAAAAGATGAACAGAATATCCTCTATTTTAGCTGTAGATTTTCACTTTCATGCATTGGAGAAGGAAATGGCAACCCACTCCAGTGTTCTTGCCTGGAGAATCCCAGGGACAGGGAGGCCTGGTGGGCTGCCGTCTATGGGGTTGCACAGAGTTGGACACGACTGAAGCGACTTAGCAGCAGCAGCAGAGAATTATAAAACTATTTCATAATTGGTGATATCCTGAATAAATTTTTAGCAATGATAAAAAACAAATGTTAAACATTACTTTATGCTATCCAGAAGTTTTTCCATGCCAATTATAGCAGTGAACTTTTGGGATGAATACATTGGAATACACTTTCTTTAATAATATCTTTTGGATCTATAATTTATAAGCCCAAAACCTCATGTGAATTGAGGATTTTTTAGCCATTCCATGTTTTACAGTAGTAAGTACTCTTAAGTTTGTTTTCAACTGAGTAAAATAATGTACTCTGTGTTTGCATACCCAAAATGGTGGGGCATTCAGTCTGTGATGAAGCATAGAGGATTAAGATAATCAGTATTCATTCTATTCAGGAACTATGTAATATTTCTTTGATTAGAATTTTCTCAACTTTTAATTTCTAGGTCAAAATCACTTTTTAAAACCTTTATTATATCATCATTACATGAGTCTAATATATGTATATATATTATATTATAAATAAGGTTAAGTTATCCTATTCTGAAGTTCAGGGCAGGTGGCTTTTTGAGGATCCCTTTTGATTGCAGCCTCATTTTAAGCTTACTTTCCTGAGCACACCCATTAATGTGTTTATTAGCAGTTTTCTCTTTCATATATAGGCAAATATCTTTTAAGAGTTTAAAAAACCATCCAAATAGTATCATAATATCCACTGATCAAAGGACTTGGCCATCTTTATGCTTCTGTTATTTGTTTCTGCTTTGCTTCCTAAATCTAACTTTTGTCTCAGAAATACTGCAGAATTTAAAAAGTATTAAAAAAATATAAATGCAATATAATCAACTCTGAAGATAATGAGAACTGTTAATGTCAGCTGTTAGAAATGTCATCATAAAATCCTTTTGGAACATCAATGGCACTTTTACACTGTTTGCAAAACATCTGTCCAGACTTCCAACTTTAGAACCAATTACCAAACAGGAGACTGTGTTTGATGAGACACTCTAGGAAAGTATGAGGATGAATTGGCACCACTACTTGACATGTTAGGATGCCTATGACTCAGGATCAAGATCGGCTTATCAGACTTCCTTGGCAGCTCATAGGTAAAGAGTCTGCTGCCAGTGCAGGAGACACAGGTTCAATCCTTGATCCGGGATGATCCCACATGCTGCAGAGCTACTAAGTTCATGTGCCACAACTATTGAGTCTGTGCATTAGAGCCCTGGAACCACAGCTCCTGAATTCTCATGCCACAACTACTGAAGCCCGCGCAACCTAGGGCCTGGGCTCAGCAACAAGAGCAGCCAACACGATGAGAAACCTGTACAAAGCAACTAGAGAGTAGCCCCCTCTCCTTGCCACAACTAGAGAAAAGTCCACACAGCAATGGAGACCCAGCACAGCCAAAAATAAATAAGTAGATAAAATTATTATTAAAAAGATAAGCTTAACAAGGAAAAAAAATATGACAAGTGTGCATCCTTGAACAGAACATAAGAGTGATTTTGAATGAGCGTTTCAAAATAGTGAGAAATAGCAGACAATATGTGGTATTAGGAGAGCCTGTCATAGGTGGTAGGTGGAGGTCCCAGCAAGGAAAGGGTTAGTCCAAGAGAAGCTTACATTGGAGAAATGGTAATATGATTGTCCGTGCTGAGGGTGGAGGAAATCCAGAAGATTAGAGAAAAGAAGACCAGAACCTAGTAACTAGTCAGAGAAACAAAGATTTGAAACTGCTAGAATAAAATGCTTCAGTTTCTGAAACTAGAGTAGGAAATAGGTTTTGAAATAGAAACAGGTCAAAACTCATTGACTGCATGGGATGTTTAAGGAAGAATCTTTTCCCAGCTTATCTATATTCTTATCTTCCTTTTAGTCTCGACTCAAGTTTTACTTTCAAATAACTATAATACTAAATAAGGTTCCATGAAAAGCTTCACCTGTAAGAAGTCAGTAAGGAAAGTATGAAAGTACACTAAGCTACTCTTCATGAGTTTCACTGAACTGAAAATTTCCAAGTTGTTAGACCTTTGGATTACTTGATGTTTTGACATGTCTGTGTTCCTATATGTTTGACTGGTCAAAGATCTAAAAATATATGATGAAATCTCTTTTGATCTCCTTTGTTGAACATCTGAAAAAGTTTACTTAGCATGTGGTAACAATTTTAATTTGGGAGCATGCTGATAATAAAAAGATGTGTGTGCATGCATCCACAAGTTAAAAAATGAGTTCACATATATTTGTTCTTAGCATTCAGCGTGCCTAGCTTTGTTTTTATAAACAGAACTATTAAGCTTGCAGCTTGGGTAACTAAATGCAGAGTAAATAAAATATGAGTCAATCAAAAAGGTTGATAGCATCTGTACATACTACCTAGTAATTTTGTGTATTTGATGTATCTGTTCTAACATGTTTACTTGACACTTTGCTGAAAATATCATGTGCAGTATGTATAATTACCCATTCAAGAAATAACTTTTATGTTTTTCCAAAACATAAAAATAACTTTTTTATGTTTTTCCAAAGAAAAATAATTTTATTTAGATGTCACAGATCCTGGAATGATGATGACATACTGTATCAGTGCAGTTCAGTTGCTCGATCATGTCCAACTCTTTGCAACCCCATGGACTGCAGCACACCGGACTTCCCTGTCTATCACCAACTCCCAGAGCTTACTCAGACTCATGTCCATTGAGTGGGTGATGCCATCCAACCATCTCAGCCTCTATTGTCCCCCTTCTCCTCCCACCTTCAATCTTGCCCAGCATCAGGGTCTTTTCAAATGAGTCAGTTCTTCACATCAGGTGGCCGGGTCTTTTCAAATGAGTCTGTTCTTCACATCAGGTGCCAAAATATTGGAGTTTCAGCTTCTGCATCAGTCCTTCCAATGAATATTCAGGACTGATTTCCTTGAGGATTGACTGGCTGGATCTCCTCGCAGTCCAAGGGACACTCAAGAGTTTTCTCCAACACCACAGTTCAAAAGCATTGATTCTTCCGTGCTCAGATTTCTTTATAGTCCAACTCTCATATCCAGATATGACTGCTGGAAAAACCATAGCCTTGACTAGACAGACCTTTGTTGGCAAAGTAATGTCTCTGCTTTTTAATATGCTGTCTAGGTTGGTCATAGCTTTTCTTCCAGGAAGCAAGTGTCTTTTAATTTCATGGCTGCAATCACCATCTGTAGTGGTTTTGAAGTCCAAGAAAATAAAATCTCTCACTGTTTCCACTGTTTCCCCATCTATTTGCCATGAAGTGACGGGACCTATATGCAGGTCAGGAAGCAACAGTTAGAACTGGACATAGACAACAGACTGGTTCCAAATAGGAAAAGGAGTACGTCACGGCTGTATATTGTCACCCTGCTCATTTAACTTATATGCAGAGTACATCATGAGAAATGCTGGGCTGGAAGAAGCATAAGTTGGAATCAAGATTGCCGGGAGAAATATCAATAACCTCAGATATGCAGATGACACCACCCTTATGGCAGAAAGTGAAGAGGAACTAAAAAACCTCTAAATGAAAGTGAAAGAGGAGAGTGAAAATGTTGGCTTAAAGCTCAACATTCAGAAAACAAAGATCATGGCATCCAGTCCCATCACTTCATGGGAAATAGATGGACAAACAGTGGGAACAGTGTCAGACTTTATTTTTTTGGGCTCCAAAATCACTGCAGATGGTGACTGCAGCCATGAAATTAAAAGACACTTACTCTTTGGAAGGAAAGTTATGACCAACCTAGATAGCATATTCAAAAGCAGAGACATTCTTTTGTTAACAAAGGTCTGTCTAGTCAAGGCTATGGTTTTTCCAGTGGTCATGTATGAATGTGAGAGTCGGGCTGTGAAGAAGGCTGAGCGCCAAGAATTGATGCTTTTGAACTGTGGTGCTGGAGAAGACACTTGCGAGTCCCTTGGACTGCAAGGAGATCCAACCAGTCCATTCTGAAGGAGATCAGTCCTGGGTGTTCTTTGGAAGGAATGATGCTGAAGCTGAAATTCCAGTACTTTGGCCACCTCGTGCGAAGAGTTGACTCATTGGAAAAGACCCTGATGCTGGGAGGGATTGGGGGCAGGAGGAGAAGGGGAAGGCAGAGAATGAGATGGCTGGATGGCATCGCTGACTCGATGGACGTGAGTTTCAGTGAACTCTGGGAGTTGGAGATGGACAAGGAGGCCTGGTGTGCTGCAATTTATGGGGTTGCAAAGAGTGGGACATGACTGAGTGACTGAACTGAAGTGATTATCTTCATTATCTCCACCATAGTTTGGCCTCATGTCAAGCAACTGCGAAAGAGCACAGCCCCGCCCATCAACAGAAAATTGGACTAAAGATTTACTAAGTATGGCCACACTCATCAGAAAAAGACCCAGTTTCCCCGTCAGTCAGTCTTTCCCATCAGGAAGCTTCCATAAACCTCTTATCCTTCTCCATCAGAGGGCAGACAGAGTGAAAACCACAGTCACAGAAAACTAATCAAACTGATCACATGGACCATAGCCTTGTCTATCTCAACGAAACTATAAGCCATGCTGTGTAGGGCCACTGAAGATGGACGGATCATGGTGGAGAGTTCTGACAAAACATGGTCCACTGGAGAAGGGAATGACAAAGCACTTCAGTATTCTTGCTTTGTGAACCCTATGAACAGCATGAAGAGGCAAAACGATAGGACACTGAAAGAGGAACTCCCCAGGTCAGTAGGTGCCCGATATACTACTGGAGATCAGTGGAGAATAACTCCAGAAAGAATGAAGAGACCGATATTATAGAATGTTTTCTAAATAGCATTTATCTTCTTTAAACTAAATTCCATATGTGCAATATGAGGAAAATAACACATATATTAACAGTTGTGTTTGATATGGATTATTTAATGTTTTTAGGGAAAGGAAAAGCCAAAGTGTGCAATAATGATAGCATACTACATTGCTGTTCTTTGTTTCCTCATATCATGGAAAACAGTCATTATATATGCAAACAGAGATCACATTTTGTTTTATTCTCTCATACCAAGTATTATGTAATTTCAAGAGGCATTTATTCACACCTAAATATCTGATTTTTAGAGTTTTTAAAATTACACATATTTTCATTCATCCCATGTATATTTTAATGATATATGATTATAATTTTTCATAGTAGTGGTTTTTAGGAAAAAGGTAGTGGTGATACTCCATTATGGCCATAATGGATGTTAGCACCCTGACTGCCATAAGCAGTGGTAGCTTTTTCCCCTTTCTAGCGGATCTTCCCAACTTAGGAATCAAACTAGTGTCTCCTGCATAGCAGGCGGATTCTTTACCAACTGAGCTATCAGGGATGCCCCTCTCATTCTGTAGCTAGATAGATAAATTGATTGATTGATAGCAATATGGAGCTTTAAAATGAAGACAGTAGATTATTTGGAAATAACTGAACCATGCTGTCCTCCAACTGTAGGATGAAAACACTATAAAATTCAATACCATCACAATTTCCTTTGCATTGATGTGTAACTGACACTGGGCTAGGACTTAGTTCAGTTCAGTTCAGTTCAGTCACTCAGTTGTGCCCGACTCTTTGCAACCCCATGAATCTCGCAGCACGCCAGGCCTCCCTGTCCATCACCAACTCCTGGAGTTCACCCAGACCCACGCCCATGGAGTCAGTGATGCCATCCAGCCATCTCATCCTCGGTCGTCCCCTTCTCCTCCTGCCCCCAATCCCTCCCAGCATCAGAGTCTTTTCCAATGAGTGAACTCTTCGCATGAGGTGGCCAAAGTAGTGGAGCTAGGACTTAGGGATTTATCAAAGAACAATGACAATGTCCCCAACTTCTGAGAACTTTTGGTCTTCTGGGCAACTTATTTCAACATGTGGATATAATGATGAAGCGTAAACTTAGAAAGAGGATATGATCTGATCCAGAACAGAACGATAACCTGGGCCAGACTTTGTTAGAGAAATTACAGAGGGGAAACGTGGTTGGAGACATAAGGAATGAGCTGTGTTAGTCAAGAAAAAGGACGGAAGTAAGAATGGCAGTGGAGTTTTAGCCAAATGGATGGAATTGAGAGCTGGATCAAAACCATCAAGTTCTATCAATTTTAGTTTTGATCCAGCTCTCAATTCTTTCCATTTGGCTAAAACTAATCCCATGGATAGAGGAGCCTGGTGGGCTGCAGTCCGTGGGGTTGCTGAGAGTTGGACACAACTCAGTGACTTTACTTTCACTTTTCACTTTCATGCGCTGGAGAAGGAAATGGCAACCCACTCCAGTGTTCTTGTCTGGAGAATCCCAGGGACGAAGGAGCCTGGTGGGATGCTGTCTATGGGGTCGCACAGAGTCAGACACGACTGAAGTGACTTAGCAGCAGCAGCAGCCACTGCCATTCTTACCTACTTCCGTCCTTTCTCTTGACTTAGATGTAGATTAGAAGAGGAGCAGGATTTGGTACAACAGAGTTAGTGGAAGGTAGAGGGAGTAGGAGTAGTAGCAGAGAAGGGTGAGAAGATCAGAAGTTCAGTTTTGGATATAGTCAATTTGCAATGTGAGAGGAACATCGAAATAAGGAACTTTATGTATCTGTTAGATACTTTGGCCTGGGATAGCTATGTTCCTTCTCTGATAGGCTTTCCTGATGGCTCAGAGGGTGAAGAATCTGCCTGCAATGCAGGAGACACCGGAGATGTGAGTTTGATTCCTGGGTCAGGAAAGATATTCTGGAGTAAGAAATGGCAACCCACTCCAGTATTCTTGCCTGGAAAATTCTATGGACAGAGAAGCCTGGTGGGCTACAGTCCAAAGGGTTGCAAAGAGTCAGACACCACTGAACATATGTTACTTAGGCATTTAGGCACTTAGGTTATTACACAGAAAACCTAAGCAAGGAAAGCAAGTGCACGTGCAAGCAAGCACACACAGTAAGGTTGGCACTTCATATGGTGAGAAAAAATTCCAGAAAGTTCCAGAAAGCAAAACTTTAATTTGCCATGCTCTGGTAACTATTTACATTCTATTTGCATAGCATTTACACTGTGTTAGATATTATAGTTAATCTAGAGATGATTTAAAGTTTACAGGAGGATGAAATGAAAGTTATGAAAGTGAAGTTGCTCAGTCATCTCCAACTGTTTGCAACCCCATGGACTGTAGCCTACCAGGCTTCTCTGTCCATGGGATTTTCCAGGCAAGAGTACTGGAGTGGGTTGCCATTTCCTTCTCGAGGGGATCTTCCCTACCCAGGGATCAAACCCAAGTCTCCTGCATTGCACCAGTTGCTTTACCCTCTGAGAAGCTGGGAGGATGTGTGTAGGTTAAAGGCAAAATATGCCATTTTATTTATATAAGGGACTTGATCATCTGCATATTTTGATGTCCTTGGTGGTTTGGGTGGGTGGGTCCTGGAATCAACCCCCATGAATACCAAAGGAAGACTGTGTGTCTTTACTCATACTATTCTGGTACTGAGTTTCATTCGCTCAGTAGTCATATCTTTTAGTGGAATGTGATTAAGGATTATATCTTCTCTCTTCATCTGTAGGAGGATGTTCTTTATTATTTTGGTTTACTCTAATAGAAAAATAACTTTAACAGGCAACAGATGTTGGGTATATGCAAGATGGAATACTTTGTCTCAAAAATATTACCTAAATTATTTCATTTAATCCTTATCCCTATCACACAAGGCAGCTACTATTATTATCATCTACATTTTGCAGTGATTAAAGAGTAGAAAGAGATAGAATAACTTGCACAAAATCACATTTCTAAAATGTGGTGGAAGTGAGATTCAAACTTAGATTGTTTTTTGTGTCAGAGTCATCTCTCAAGGACTTGAACTCCATCAGTGCATTTAAAGAAGTGACTCCTCAGGAAAGTTTTTCCTTCTCTTTGTGAAAGGTCAAAATTTACTCTGTATTCAGATATATTTCCATTTTTTTGAGTTATGCCTTCATGCTTCTGCTCTGTTCCCTTTGGTGAAGAGTTGTAACTTCCATATGAGCGTGAGTTTAAAATCCTCTCCTATTTGCAAAAACATGATCTCTAAAAATTTTCTGTGTAAAGTATTCTTATAAACTCAACTGTAACAGCTGTAGACTGAGTTTTCCTCCTTTGGGTTCAAAATTATAATACTGTGTGCTAATTCCCTTTTATAAGTTTTACAAGAAATTGTAAATCACCTTCATGTTTACACTAATGCCTTCACCAGAAAGCTTATGCTACTTGAAGGAAGTGACTTCAGTATTTTCTTTTCTATCTTCTCATATCTTGTTCTTTGAGATCTCCATAAAGATGGTTTCTGGGCCCTGTCTTAATGTTATTTATATGTGCAAAGCTGTTCATGAAGGCTATGAACTTTTCAAGAGTTTTCTATCAAAATATATGTCTTTTAAACCAGGATGTTACACATTTTCTGTTATGGGAAGGGGAGGCTATGATTTTGTTCCTTGAGAATATGTTAAGAAGGACTTTATCCCTTCCATTGAGAAATAGCTTCCTAGTTACTAATGGGGATAATTAAAAGGATGCCTGGAGTAGGAGTTGATGCCCTGACTTTTATTGATATCATGCTTCATTATTTTTCTTGTGTAATTTATCAACTTCATTGTTGAAGAAAAAAGTTTAGCTTTGTACTGTGTTATCAAGGGTAGGTATTGGAAAAAAATGTCATCTTTTATAGATCCCCCCCTTTTTTTTTTTTTTTGTAAAGAAACTACAGATGATGTGTCAATAGTTTGAAAACATAATTGTTAGTGTGATTTGTTTTCTGTTAAATCTGATTACAATACTGGACTATTTATAAGTTCTGAAAAGTATTTAAAATGAGTCATATGAAGCTATTTCTTTTTTAAATTCCGAGAATCTGGTCACTGGTAAGGATGTCATTGCCATAGAACTACTCTTTTCCTCTGTTCAGAACTCTGTGTTTTAACTCTGTCTTATAACTGGCTTTTGCAAATGACTCAGGTTTTCATTTCCTTCTTGTAAATAAAGAGGCTCCTCGCAACTCACATGTTTCATATTGTTTATTAGAAATTGGATATTTTTTTCCATTTAAAATAACAGTAATGATACTAAATGGCGCTTCCCTGGTGGCTTAGTCAGTAAAGAAATTGCCTGCCATGCAGGAAACTGGGGTTCAATCCCTGGGTTGGGAAGATCGCCTGGAGAAGGGAAAGGCAAACAACTCCAGTATTATTGACTGGAGAATTCCGTGGACAGAGGAACCTGGTGGGCTGTAGTCCATGGGGTTGCAAAGAGTTGGACATGACTGAGTGACTAACACCCAAACACAATGATACTAAACACCTAAATAGCGCTTAATGTGTTTTGGGAAGATCTGTTCCACATATTTTAATTATATGTAATTTCATATAATCCAGTGAAGTAAGCATAATGATTATCATTTCCATTTTACTAATTAGGAAAATTGAGGTATAGAGAGGTAAATGATCTGCCCAGGGGGACACACCTAACTGATGCTAGAACCAGGATTCCCATCCAGACAACTGAGTTTCATAATTTATATTCTTAACCAGTACACTATAACACCTCTTACTGTATTTTTATTTGCTATAGCTTTGTAGTTTCTAAAGCTTCTTAATTCTAAATTGAGTGGTGTGCATGTCTTTAATCACATGTAGAAACTTTGACAAAATATTGATGTTTAAAAAGTCACAATGATAATTCATATGATTTTCTTTTTTAAGATGAGGAATTAGTTAATTTCCTTTAAAGATAAAGATAATTTCCTTATAGTTTCCTTTAAATTTAAAATTTTAAAATAATTCAGTATTTTCTTAAATAAACAAATGTTTTAGTATTTTGCTTTTAAAGAAAATTTATTTTATTGAAGCTTAATCTGCTATATTTCAAAAGGAAAACAAAAAAAACATTGGCCCATATACCTGCATTTAGACCTCATTATTAGCAAGTTTTTCCTCTGTCTTATCATCAAACTTTAGGTGACATTTGATGATGATTATTTGCAAGGCTAAAATTATATGAGATTCCAAATAAAGTTTACATTGGAATTACTATAGAGTATTTTTTAAATGCAGAAACCAGATTTCAAGCTCAAGCTAGTCAAATTGATAGTTATGAGTGTCTTATAAAAAAAAAAACTCTATGGGAATTTACATTATGCATTCATGGCTAAAAAAGCAGTGAATGAAAATGAAGTCTTTGGAGTTTGATGGATTCATGTTTGTATTTGACCTCCATGAGTTAATAACTGTAATTTGTAAGTTAACTTCCACCTATAAGCCTCTCTTTCTTCATGCATAAACATTGATATTGTTACTTATTTCCTAAGATTATCAGAAGGGTTAAATGTGATAGCAGATGTTATAAATTTAACAAATGTTAGAGACTATTAATGCTGGTTTTAGTTTGTCTTCATTGATATAAAATATTGAGGTAGGAAATGAAACCATTATAGAATTTGTCTTGGCTATAGTCCCCATTTTACATGATTGTTCTCATCAATGCTATAGTGACAGGCAGGACAGGAATAGTCCTTTCTCTCTGATACACAGGCTGCTCATCCCTGCCCCTCTTGATAGATTTCTACTTGCTATTGTCCATTCAACACTTGCAAGCACTTGGATGCACTCAACCCATGACTGCATAATTACTTGTGAAATTGCTTGTTACTGAATTCTGCTACTTCAGCAGCTCTCTATCTAATAATGGCACATTAGTGGGTAAAGTAATAAATCATATTTTAAAACTCATAACATTTGCAAGAATGACAGGATGATGAAAACAAAGAAACACATTCCAGACCAAAATTAAAGCCTCCAAAGCTATTGTGCTGTCTAGTCTTGTTTATGGAAATGACACCAACCATCACCACATTCAATTACGAGACAAATTCTATCAGCATCTCTTAGTACCACGCTTCACGCCAGATGGTAAGGCATGCTTTCCCACAGTGAGGTCCCAGGACTCATGCAATGCGGAGAAGTTGAAACCATTCTACAGGAAAGTCAGCTCCCCAGGGCGCAAGGGGAGTTGAGCACGTGGTAGCAGATGAAGCCCTAGGAGGGTCCCCTGCAGCACAGCCTGAAGCAATGTAACATCACAGTAGAGAGCTGGAAAACACCTGCAGCTGAATGGGTATTCTAGACAGCAGTCAGGGATGGCTTCGCTCATTTAAAGCTGAGCTCCGGTAATATCCTGGAGACAAACTGCAGGAGCAGATGCAACAGCAGCCTCTTGATGGAAAAAAGCAGCCACAAGAGAACTCTGTATATTGATGCTGATAATAATTACACTGAACACTGCTACATAGCACTTCTAGATATATATCTCTCATTCTCATCACGGTTATGCAAGCAAGGTAGGGCTCCTTCTATTTTGAAGCCAATTTTGAGGATAAGATAATGGATGGATAAAGGGTTAAGTGACATGCTCGGTAACATGCAGGTAGAAAAGGTTGACATATCAGCACAGGCAGACACAGATTTTGAAGAGTCTCAAGCTCATGAAAATTTCAGGCTTTTTACAGTACAAGAATGCATAATCAGGAGTGTGGTAGGAACCTGTGTCAGTGAAAGCCCTTAAAGCTTAAACTTTATTCGATTCAGGATAAATCCGCTCATGCAGATTGGTTTTTAAAGTTGCTGGCTTTCCCAAGGCAGAAATATCAGAGTCAGGGTTTGAACTGTTTCGTTTTATTGAAGCAAAGATGCTCTCTGGCTTGCCATGCTGTTCTTTTTATTAGATAATTTAGCAAGTGGGTGTGTATTCTAATAATAACCTACAGGGTGGGATCACGGACAACTGTTAATACTGTAAAGATTCTTCTGTTTTTTTTGTGTGTGTGCCTCACTTAACAGTATGCCTATAATGAGAGACTGTAGGAAGAAAAGGTGACAACAGGAAAATGGATATTGGCAAGAAAATAGAGAAACAGACCCTGCCGGTTATGTATCAGGCAGCTTCCCTGCTTCCTTCCTTTTTGATGCTGGAGCTTCAGTTTTGATCTGTTATGTTTATCCCTCTGTCATAAGAATTAATTAAGGAAGGAGAGTCCTCTTACTAGGTCAGGGTAAATCCTTTTTTTTGTACTGTCACACTTCCTTAACAATAATTGGTTTCGAAAATGATGGTTGACTCCTTCCTTGACAATTAAATAGGAAGGGAAGTCTGATGAGACTCCTTCAAAAGACTGAGATGGCATTTCCTGTTTCCTGCTACCTTTTCCTATCGCTTCTCCTTATGAGAACTAGAATTCTAGCTGCCATCTGTCAACTATAACACAGAAGCAAACACATAAAGTGAGGACTGGAAAATGGAAAAGTGAAACCTGGATCTTCAGGACACTGATGACTGGACAATGGACTAGTTTGTGAGCTTACTACCTCAGGACACTTTAGAGTCGTGTCCGACTCTTTGCGACCCCATGGACTGTAGCCTACCAGGCTCCTCTGTCTATGGGATTTTCCAGGCAATAGTCCTGGAAGTGGATTGCCATTTCCTTCTCCAGGGGGTCTTCCTAACCTAGGGATTGAACCCGGGTCTCCCGCATTGTAGACAGACGCTTTACCATCTGAGGCGCCAGGGAAGCCCGCTTGGTTAGATAATATTCTGTCCTTGCTGATGAATCCGATAGAGTCAGAAGCATTGGGAGTTTTGAGCTGAGTGTCCTTGCTGATACAAATATTTAAAGCCATGGACATGAATTTTAAGCTACATAGGAGAAATTATAAATCTAAAAGAGGAATATATGAAAAGAAAGGAGGGGATTGGAGTGGTATCCAAGACCTGATGTTTAGATAAGTATTCATTTCTTGACACAGTATCATAAGAGCAAGACAACTGGAAAAGTAGGCTGTGAGAGATTCGAGAACTTATCTTTCGGAATTCAAACAGCCTCCTGTTTATATCAGGGTCCATGGTTTCTTGACACTGGAGGACAAGACTGCAAATGGAGATTAGTTGTTGCTATTGTTTGTTGTTTAGTTGCTAAGTTCTGTCTGACTCTTTGCCACTCCATGGACTGTAGCCCACCAGGCTCCTCCATCCATGGGATTTTCCAACTAAGAATACTGGAATGGGTTGCCATTTCTTCTCCAGGGGGTCTTCCTGACCCAAGGATTGAACTCGTGTCTCTTGGATTGGCGGGTGGATTTGTTACTGCTGAGCCACCAGGGAATATCATTATAAAAGTTAAAAGAAAAAAAGCTAGAATTTTGTGTGAGCTATCTATAGATGATGAGCTACAAGACATTGGTAGAATTGGGGAAGGTGTGGGGATGAATACATGGGGTTGAAGTGTCTGAATTCTGATTCAACAGAGGTGGTAGCTGAAAGTGATAGTGATAGCTAGCTGTATGTTTGAATGGTTTGAGGAATAAGATTGGGGGGGGGGATGTTCTTGAGAGTGTGAGAACACTGAACTAAAAGTCTCAGGGAGCTTGAAAAGGAAATATTCACACTCCTTCCTAGCACTGAAAAACTCCCAGTATTCTCTCAGGTTAACCAGACTTTATTGAAGACAAAAGTATATGAAGAATGTGAAAGAGACTAAAGAGAAAAGGTGGATGAATATGTTAAAAACAAAATATAGGGAATTTTCGTTTCCATACGATGATGCGCATCAATTATATTTTAGAGGTGATTTTTATTTGCATGTGAAATATGACTTGTCCTGCTCAAAATGTTGGCCACAGATCATTAACCACAGTGAATCTAGTTTATTCTAAGGTGCTGAGAGATTATGGAAAGGTAGTTATTCTCCTTCATTAAATGATTAGTTCATACTTGAACTCCAACTCCATTTGCCAATTTGAACCAAAAGTTGAAGCCTAAATTAATGTTTTTGAAAGGAGAACACTATTAACAATGTTTTAGGTTTAATTTTTCTCTGTATTTTCACCACTGAGTGATAACCTTGCTCTGATTCATCCTAGTCCCCTGGGATACAAAACCAGTGTTGACTTGTTGAATTTTACTTATGTGTGGTCTAGTTCTCTAGATTTGCCAAGATCTGTCAACACTTAATAAATTTCAGCACTTTATTCCGACTTACTGTTTTATTACTAGGTTTACTATTTTGGATGACAATACTTGTCTCTTCATATCTTAGTTTTGTCTCAGCTCATATTGGGTTAGTGAAATGAGTCCATTCATAATTCTTTTCTGATAAGTGGTAGAAACATTTACCTGGTCTCCTGAATATTATAGCTAGTTGTGGCATTATTAAAATTTTATAATGGGAAATCTTCTCTAATTCTTTCTGTAATACATTTATAAAATGGTAAAATTATAGATTAATTTAGATATATCTTTTTCTAATCCCTCAATTAATTTTTAATGTCTTATAAATTTAGGGTTTTGTTTTAGCTGTGCTGGTTTTACCAAACTGAATAAGAAGCCTTCACATTTTGTAATCATAGAATCAAATACACTAAAACTTCAATTACTTGTTTTTTTTTAACAAATCAATAA
This sequence comes from Aepyceros melampus, assembly GCA_006408695.1. Classification (NCBI taxonomy): domain Eukaryota; kingdom Metazoa; phylum Chordata; class Mammalia; order Artiodactyla; family Bovidae; genus Aepyceros; species Aepyceros melampus. The sequence continues at coordinate 37,223 of SJXQ01003842.1, read as the reverse complement.
CACATCAAGAAATGGTAAACAATTAGATAATGTGAAATTATTTCAAATTATAACCATAATAGGACTGTGTTCAGAAGAAGTAAGCAATATAATTGAACTCAGAGTGGGGAGTTGAATTTGAATATCAGAGATCTAATTATTTTATTTGCAACACTGGATGTTCTAAGTCCTACAGGTAATCTTTTGAATTCTGTCTTTTCAACTTGTTCTGAAATTAGTGTACATGACTATTAGTACATGAAAATCACACAGAAGTGATAGTTTGTATTAAATCAGACTTCTACTTAAAATAATGTGAAGCAGCAGGCAAAGGAAACCCCATCAAATTGAAAGCAGTTATGGTTATTATGTACTTTGGATGAACTCATTTTCTTTAATTAATCAGTAACATCTTGTTTCCAAAAATCAGTGTCGGATTGTTAAAAAATTTCTGATTTACTTCAATTAAATAAATGGATTTAACTAAACTCTTTTAAATATTATTCTTTCCATAATCCATCTCAAAGAATCATTGAAGTACTTGCTGTATTCATTTCAATTAATATAGTTAACTTTAAGTACTAAATCATATAAAGACAGTAACATTATGAATTGTCATATTACAGCAAGCTTGAAATATCAGCTTGTGCATACAGGATTACTAATTAGTTTCTTAATAACTGCTTAAGAAAACAAATCAGCGTGTTTAATAATCTAGGCCAGTGATTCTCAAAGTCTGGTTTTTCAGCCAGCAGATTTCTGTATCACCTGGGAGTTTGTTAGAAATCAGATTCTCAGGCCCTGTAGTGAAGTAACTGGATCGAACACCCTGAGCATGTGTGTCAATAATCTGTGTTTAATAGATGCTTTGTGGTGTTGGAGAAGACTCTTGAGAGTCCCTTGGACTGCAAAGAGATCCAACCAGTCCATTCTGAAGATCAACTCCGGGATTTCTTTGGAAAGAATGATGCTAAAGCTGAAGCTCCAGTACTTTGGCCAACTCATGCGAAGAGTTGACTCATTGGAAAAGACTTTGATGCTGGGAGGGATTGGGGGCAGGAGAAGAAGGGGACGACAGAGGATGAGATGGCTGGATGGTATCACCGACTCGATGGACAAGAATTTGGGTGAACTCCGGGAGATGGTGATGGACAGGGAGGCCTGGCATGCTGCAATTCATGGGGTCGCAAAGAGTCAGACATGACTGAGCAACTGAACTGAACTGAACTGAGGTGATTCTGATGAGCTAGTTTGAGGGCCACTAGTTTAGGAGTTTCAGCTCTGGAGTTACACAAACCAAAGCCCAGATTCCACCTTTTTCACTCAATAACTTTGTAACATTGGGTGAGTTGCTTAATTTCTCTGAGAACTCAGATCTCACACTTGTAAAATGGTAAAATGATAATACCAGCATCATGGAGATGCCAGGAGAATTAAACCAAATGCTCATATTAAATATGTAGCATCATCCTGAAATATACTAAGTTGACATGACTGAGCAACTGAACTGAACTGAACTGAGGTGATTCTGATGAGCTAGTTTGAGGGCCACTAGTTTAGGAGTTTCAGCTCTGGAGTTACACAAACCAAAGCCCAGATTCCACCTTTTTCACTCAATAACTTTGTAACATTGGGTGAGTTGCTTAATTTCTCTGAGAACTCAGATCTCACACTTGTAAAATGGTAAAATGATAATACCAGCATCATGGAGATGCCAGGAGAATTAAACCAAATGCTCATATTAAATATGTAGCATCATCCTGAAATATACTAAGTATTCAATTTATGATGGTTTTAAGAATGCTACCACCACTACCATTGCTCATACTAAAGCTAGTTACATAATATGTAACCAGAATAATTTCACTTTCCTAAGTTACTTGCATATCAAACTTATGTGACAGAAACTCCTATTTCCAAAAAGAAAAAGAAAAGCAGAGAAAAGCAATGAGTAGTAGGTCATAGAGCCAGTTTCAAATCTGGAAGTCTGACCTTAGGACTTGAGTTCTTACCTATTTCTCTTTACTGATTTTGTGTTTTTCAAAATAAACACAGTTCACATTCATTTAATTCATGTGCATACGTGCTAAGTCGCTTCAGTCGTGTTCAACTCTTTATGACCCTATGGACTGCAGCTCACGAGGCTCCTTTGTCTATGGGATTTTCCAGGCAAGAATAGTGGTGTTGGTTGCCGTGCCCTCCTCCAAGAGATCTTCCCCACCCAGGGATCAAACCTGCATCTCTTATGTCTCCTGCATTGGGAGGCGGTTTCTTTACCACTAGCTCTTGTTGAATTAAGAGTTTGACAGTTGAGAACTAGCAGTTTTCATTGGCAATTTTAAAAAGTACTGATTCTGATTTACTGTTGAAAACCAAACAGCCCTCTTTGTGAACTCTGATGAACTAAGGAAAAAGGGAAAGAATATATCCATTATTTGAAGAGGGCATTTATATACTTACTAGGATTTGCACAACGAAGTTAAATGGATGCAAGTACACAGAGAATAGTCATTGTACATTGCTACAGTGAAAATGTAAGATGGACTGACGTGGAAGTCACTGCGTATAAGAAATTATTGGAATAGTTTGAATCAGTTAACGTCAAGCAATATTGTAAAAGGGAAGGTACTCATTAGAGAGAAAGAATTTCCTTATTTATCTTCAAATAAGAAGTAATTGCATCCTAAGCAGAATTTGTAAGATTTGTCTAATTGACGAGCACACAAGACAGGTCTGTCTGAGAAGTAAAAGAAGGTGAAGACATTAAAATGTTGTTAGCAACGCACAGCTCTATGTATTGAAGGGAGTGAAATAGTAAAAGCATAAATGATAATTGATTGGGAAAGATGATAAGTCAATGAGAGCTTGGAGTCTCACCAGGAGAACATGTCCACTTTGAAAGTGGTTGAAGTCTCCGCATTGTACTGTTCTCAGATTGAAAGGAAATAAATACAGAAATTAAAGAAGATAACTTAAAAGTTTGTTAATTAATAGATTAAAACAATGAGAAAGATAAAGGTGACTAATTGTGATGTTTTTATAGTAGTGTTAGTCACTCAGTCATGTCTGACTCTTTGCAGTTTCTTGGACTGTAGTCTTCCAGGCTCCTCTGTCCATGGAATTTTCCAGGCAAGAATACTGGAGTGGGTAGCCACTCCCTTCTTCAAGGGATCTCCCCTACCCAGGAATTGAACCATGGTCTCCTGCATTTCTGGTAGATTGTTTACCAGCTGAGCTACCAGTTATTGGGCTTCCCTGGTGGCTCAGTCAGTAGAGAACCTACCTGCAATGTGGGGGACCTGGGTTCAATACCTGGTTTGGGAAGATCCCCTGGAGGAGGGCATGACAATCCACTCCAGTACTCTTGCCTGGAGAATCCCCATGGACAGAGGAGCCTGGTGGACTGCAGTCCATGGGATCACAAGAGTTGGACACGACTGAGCAACTAATGTTTCCTTAGAAATGATGTATGTTTCCATACAGCTCAACATTCTGAACTGGAATTTTGAATTCATGCCTGACTGAACTCAATGCCAGTCCTCCTAACTTGTATCTGTGTCTGTACTGGCTCCTTATGTGTTTGATCCTAAAACTAATTGTGCCTCACCTTTATTAAGTATTTTAGAGTGTAACAGCAATGACATTTAGACTTTATATGAGTAATCTCATTTAGTTGTAACAATGAGTAATCACTATCATTATCCCCATTCTACAGATGAGAAAATTGAGGTATTGAATAGTAAATGTGTAGTTTGACCCTGAATTCACTCTCAACCTCAGCTAACTAAACTGCACACTCTTATCTTTGTATGACTAATTATAAATGTTTTGGTTACAATTGTTATACACTGATAATGCTTACCTATGTTAGCATATTTAAGAAAGTATAAAACTATTATTTTAAATGCCTTATCTTCTGATTAACTAGGCACCATTCCCTAGAGATCACTCTTGCTTTAGATGCTCAAAAGCCTTAGTTAATTCAAGTGAAAGTTGCTCAGTCCTGTCTGACTCAGCAACCCCATGGACTGTAGCCCTCCAGGCTCTTCTGTCCATGAGATTTTCCAGGCAAGAATACTGGAGTGGGCTGCCATTTTCATAGAGCCATAATACTGTTTTAGATTTCTCAAGTTGCACTATATTTAAACAATGAGGGACAATGTTTCATTCATAACAACTCTCTGTTCCTTGTACAGTGAAGTATAATTTAGCATGAGTTAATCTAGGCCCAGATATCCTGGTTCACCAAAAGAGAATTAATTTAGTATGGTCTAAGGAGTGCAGTCTTTGGAGGTGTGATTTATACTGGTGTTTCAGTTATTAACTAGTTGCATGACCTAAGGTGAGGCATTTTATTTCTATAAATCTGCTTCTTTCTCTGTAAAGTAATGAATTTGTGTCTTCTACTACTATTATTGTATTAAGTCTGATTTTTTCCTGCAGTTAGAATATTGCAAAGGCAGTAGAACGTAAGAGTAAAATAGATGTAATTTAATCTTGGAATAGCTTCCTAGGTGGCTCAGTGGTGAAGAATCCACCTGCCAATGCAGGAGACATTGGTTTGACCCCTGGGTCAGGGAGATCCCCTGGAGAAGGAAAGGGCAACCCACTCCAGTATTCTTCCCTGGGAAAACCGTGGACAGAGGAGCCTGACAGGCTACAGTCAATGGTGTTATGAAAGAGTCAGACATGATTTAGCAACTGAAAAACAAGAATCTTGGAATAAGGTAACATTTTAGAATCTTAAATTTCCTGGAATTGCTATTATGAGGGGGCTCCCCAGGTGGTGGTAGTGGTAAAGAACCCGCTGCCAATGCAGCAGACTTAAGAGATGCAGGTTCGATCCCTGGGTCGGAAGGATCCCCTGGAGGAGGGCATAGCAATCCACTCCAGTATTCTTGCCTGGAGAGTCCCATGTACAGAGGAGCCTGGCGGGCTACAGTCCATGGGGTCACAAAGAGTCGGACATTACTGAAGTGACTTAGCAAGCACGCACTATTATGGAACTAATTGTGTGGTATGTGTTTAGAACTGCCATTAATAGTGAAGTACCATTAAGAGAAAATAGAATTAATTGTATGTATAGATGGAATCCTGGGTGTGTAGTAAATGTTGAGTTACTTTTGTTTGTTTTAGTAATGGCTATTTTTCTTCAGATTTTCCTTGTAACAAATAACATTTTTAAAAATTGTTTATTTTTAATTGAAGGAAAAACAAACAACCCAGTCAAAAACTGGGCAAAAGACCTAAACAGACATTTCTCCAAAGGAGACATGCTGAGTGTGTTAGTCACTAAACTCTTGTCTGACTCTTTGTAACCCCATGGACTGTGGCCCAGATGGCCAATAAACACATGCAAAGATGCTCAACATCACTCATTATTAGAGAAATGCAAGTCAGTACTACAATGAGAGATCACCCCACACCAATCAGAATGGCCACCATCAAAAATCCTTCAAACATGGAGAAGGAAATGGCAACCCACTCCAGTATTTTTGCCTGGAAAGTCCATGGACAGAGGAGCCTGGTGGGCTGCAGTCCATGGGGTTACATGACTGAGCATGTGTGCATGAGGGTGGAGGGAGATGGGTTGGTAGCAATAAACTGGTAGAACAACAACAACAAAAAAACCTACAAACAGTAAATGCTGGAGAGGGTGTAGAGAAAAGAGAACTGTTTTGCACTGTTGGAGGGAATGTAAATTGGTAGAAACAATCACTTTTTAAATTTATTATACATATGTTTATTCAGGGATTATTTTTTACTATTTTCAGAGTGCATACATGAATGTCTGATGCATAGTAGGCAATCAATCAATATTTATTGAAAACTGAATGATATCGCAGATATATATTAAGCTACTATTGTATCCTTAGCTCAGTGCTAAATTTTGGGAAAATATAAAGATAAAACAGTCAATTTTAGTATTTGAGGATGGCAATATTTAATGGGAACAAAGAAATATGTGTGATAATAATTGTAATATAATGTAATAAGTACTCTGGTAGTCATTAAATTAATGCTATCTAGAGGAATCCTGGAATGTTTGAGAAAAGAGCTCTGTTTCAATTGTCTTTTGCAAATTTAATGGAGGTGTACTAGGTAGCAACGGAGGAAATGAATGACCCTTGTAGACTGAGTATTGCAAATGTGAACAGAGAGGAGGTATGTTTGGATAATGGAGCAAATATTGAAGCATAGGATATGGGGATGGAAGTGTTTATTGGTCTCCTAGTTAAAATTTCAACCTGAAGTTAAACAGGCAACTTGGAATCAATAGAGTTGTGTTTTTTTTTTTTTGACTATGTGGCCAGTGGGAATCCTAGATCCTTGACCAGGGATTGAACCCTCACTCTCTGCATTGTAAGTATGGAGTCTTAACCACTGGACTACCAGGGAAGTCCAATAGAGATTTTAAAGCAAGGGAGTGACAAGGACACCATCTGTTGGACACTAGATGTCATTTACAGTGGAATACCCTACTGGCTCAGATGGTAAAGAATCCACGTGCAATGCAGGAGACCCAGGTTCATCCCTGGGTTGGGAAGATTGCTTGGAGAAGGTAATGTATTCCACTCCAGTATTCTTGCTGGAGAATTCTATGGACAGAGGAGCCTGGTGGGCTACGATTCACAGGACCACAAAGAGTAGGACACGACTGAGCGACTAACACTTTCACAATGGAATAACTGCTTTGCCTGACAAGATTGGAGGCTATGTGAAAGGAGACCCATTTGCACAGTGCATCAAGAGATGGCAAGCTACAGATTTTTCAAAGTAAGGTTTTAGAATTTTAAGTTTTTATATGCCTGTTTAGTAACAAATATTTGCAGTTACAACTAAAGATTAGGCTCCAAAATCACTGCAGATGGTGATTGCAGCCATGAAATTAAAAGACGCTTACTCCTTGGAAGGAAAGTTATGACCAACCTAGACAGCATATTAAAAAGCAGAGACATTACTTTGTCAACAAAGGTCCATCTAGTCAAGGCTATGGTTTTTCCAGTGGTCATGTATGGATGTGAGAGTTGGACTATAAAGAAAGCCAAGTGCAGAAGAATTGATGCTTTTGAACTGTGGTGTTGGAGAAGACTCTTGAGAGTCCCATGGACTGCAAGGAGATCCAGCCAGTCCATCCTAAAGGAAAACAGTCCTGGGTGTTCATTGGAAGGACTGATGCTGAAGCTGAAACTCCAATCCTTTGGCCACCTGATGCAAAGAGTTGACTCATTTGAGAAGACCCTGATGCTGGGAACGATTAAGGGCAGGAGGAAAAGGGGACGACAGAGGATGAGATATTTGGATGGCATCACCGACTCAATGGACATAGGTTTGGGTGGACTCCGGGAATTGGTGATGGACAGGGAGGCCTGGCCTCGGGTCGCAATGAGTTGACACGACTGAGCGACTGAACTGAACTGACCCTATAGGTGTTGTAAAAGCATTTACTGTGTACTATTATATACTGATGCTGAGCTATGAAATATGTTTTTAAACATCATGTAAAACTTTACTAAAAATTTAAACATTAGATTTAAAATACATATCAATACAATTTTTATTAATATCCTATACCAATGCATTATTTTATGTAGACCTGGAATATTGCTCCCTAACTTTAGATATTCTTTGTTTAGAAGAGGTCTCAACTGTGCCTGTGTATTGGAAAGAACTGATTGCATCCTAAAACAATTGCTTCTGAATTTTTGGATGTGGGATGCATACATTTGAATCTTTCTATCTCAGGGAATACTAGTGTGAAGTCATGGGTACAAACCATGTAAAGGGATTAGAAGAGTGAGTTCAACCCTGAGCACAGAGAAAACATGAGAGATGAGTATTATTTTATATTAGAATCACATAGGAAATTATTTCAAACTACATCCATAGCTATATCTTTCTAGAGATTTTATATATTCATCTGGGTTATATGCTTTGAATTCATTAAGCTTGAATTAAACTCATAGAGTTACTCTAGACAAACAAGCTGGCTACAATCTGCTTTATTTATTAATTTTTTTTTTGGCTACATCAAAATAATTTGGGATCTTAGTTACCTGACCATGGTTTGAACTTGCACTCTTTGCATTGAAAGCGTGGAGTCCTAATAACCAGACCACCAGGGAATTCCTTAGGATTTGGTTTAATATGGGAATTTGGGGTTGGAGAGAAGCTGCTGATTGGGGGGGGGGGAAATATGGTAAATTTGAATATGAATATATGAAGTTGATGCAGAATGAGCATTTCACGTTGACTCTAGGATTTCTCAGTGTTCTCATATACTGAGAGAGGAAATACTCAAGGAATAAGAGTGGTTATTATTATTATTTTTTTAAGAGAAGTGGTATTGGTGAAGACCATGTGTGTTTAGAATTCAGTCCTGTGAAGGATGAGGGATCCAAGTGGTTATATGTGATGAAAGTGGAACCATTGGTTTAGCACTTGGGTAAAAAAAATCTGAGCTAGGGTTGTAAATACTGAAGCTTCCCACATAAAAAAAAACTAGAGAACATCATATGGTTGAATAATATTGAGTCAGGAAGTGTATTGAAACGAATTGCTGGTCTAGGTTCGATGCAGGATGCAGGATGCTTGGGACTGATGCACGGGGATAATCCAGAGAGAAGGTGTGGGGCGGGAGGGGGGAGGTGGGAGTCGGAATTGGGAGTTCATGTACACTCGTGGCTGATTCATGTCAATGTATAGCAAAACGAATACAGTATTGTAACGCAAAACAAACTAAAAAATAAAAATTAATTAAAGAGAAAAGGAAAAAAAAGATAGAACCTTTAAAAGGACAACATATGGAGAAAAATTCATTAAGATCAAGAAGGGAAACAGCTGGAAACAAGGAAAGAAAGGCAACAGAAATAATACAGTAGGCCGAAGACAGGTTAGCCTGCCAAGAAGGAGCTTGCATGCAGACGTGCATGTGAGCTCAGTCACTCAGTCATGTCCAGCTCTTGGTGACCCCATGGACTGGAGCTGGTCAGACTCTTCTGTCCAGGGGTTTTCCCAGGCAAGAATACTGAAGTGGATTGCCATTTCCTCCTTCAAAGGATCTTCCTGACCCAGGGATTGAACCCACTCCTTCTGTGTGTCCTGCATTGGCAGGCAGATTCTTTATCGCCCAATCACCTGGGAAGCTTGCCAGCAAGGCACAGTGGTCCACAGAAACAATTCTGCAGAACAGTCAAGTAGGACGAACATGAAAATAGGCTTTCTAATCGTGGCAATTAAGAGATTCTTAAAAATCTAAATTGGGAAGTGTTTTCAGTAGGATGAAGACAGAAAGCTTAGTGTGTCTCAACTTGAAGAATGTTTGGCTGTGGAGGAAGGAATATAAAAGTGCTTTTGAGAAAAGTTAGAGGAGATGGTTTTGGCTAATGGCGAGATATAGTCATACATCCATACGGAATAGAAAAATTATTAAAATAGAAAGATAAAAATGACACAACGGACAAGTTAGGCACGGATGATTTTACACATTTATTTATTTATTTTTTGGATTTGTTGTTATTCAGTTGCTCACTTGTGTCCAGCTTTTTGCAACCCCATGGACTGCAGAACGCCAGGCTGCCCTATCCTTTACCATGTCTCAAAGTTTGCTTAAACTCATGTCCATTGAGTCAGTGATGCAATCCAACCATGAGCAATGATGCATCATGATGGATTGTAATGATGATGCAATCCAACCTGATGAACTATGGACGGAGTTTCGGGACATTGTACAGGAGACAAGGATCAAGACCATACCCAAGAAAAAGAAATGCAAAAAAGGCAAAAGGGATGTCTGAGGAGGCCTTACAAATAGCTGTGAAAAGAAGAGAAGTGAAAAGCAAAGGAAAAAGAAAAGGTATACCCATTTGAATGCAGAGTTCCAAAGAATAGCAAAAGAGATAAATAAGCCTTCCTCAGTAATCAGTGCAAAGAAATAGAGGAAAACAATAGAATGGGAAAGACTAGAGATCTCTTCAAGAAAATCAGAGATACCAAGGCAACATTTCATGCAAAGATGAGCTCAATAAAGGACAGAAATGGTATGGACCTAACAGAAGCAGAAGATATTTTTAAAAAGTGGCAAAAATACATGGAAGAACTGTACAAAAAAATCTTCATGACCCAGATAATCATGATGGTATGATCTCACCTAGAGCCAGACATCCTAGAATGTGAAGTCAGGTGGGCCTTAGGAAGCGTCACTATGAACAAAGTTAGTGGAGGTGATGGAATTCCAATTGAGCTATTTCAAATCCTGAAATATGATGCTGTGAAAGTGCTGCACTCAATATGCCAGCAAATTTGGAAAACTCAGCAGTGGCACAGGACTGGAAAGGTCAGTTTTCTTTCCAATCCCAAAGAAAGGCAATGCCAAAGAATGCTCAAACTACCGCACAATTGCACTCATCTCACATGCTAGTAAAGTAATGCTCAAAATTCTCCAAGCCAAACCTCAACAATATGTGAACTGTGAACTTCCAGATGTTCAAGCTGGTTTCAGAAAAGGCAGAGGAACCAGAGATCATATTACCAACATCCACTGGATCATGGAAAACGCAAGAGTTCCATAAAAACATCTATTCCTGCTTCATTGACTATGTCAAAGCCTTTGACTGTGTGTGGATCACAATAAACTGTGGAAAATTCTTTAAGAGATAGGAATACCAGACCACCTGACCTGCCTCTTGAGAAACCTGTATGCAGGTCAGGAAGCAACAGTTAGAACTGGACATGACAAAACAGACTGGTTTCAAATAGGGAAAGGAGTATGTCAAGGCTGTACATTGTCACCCTGTTTATTTAACTTATATGCAGAGTACATCATGAGAAATGCTAGGCTAGATGAAGCACAAGCTGGAATCAAGATTGCTGGGAGAAATATCAATAACTTCAGATAGGCAGATGACACCACCTTTTGGCAGAAAGCAATGAAAAACTAAAGAGCCTCTTGATGAAAGTGAAAGAGGAGAGTGAAAAGTTGTTGTAAAGCTCAACATTCAGAAAACTAAGACCATGGCATCCGGTCCCATCACTTCATGGCAAATAGATGGGGAAACAATGGAAACAGTTGCACCCTTTATTTTGGGAGACTCCAAAATCATTGCAGATGGTGTCTACAGCCATGAAATTAAAAGACGCTTACTCCTTGGAAGGAAAGTTATGACTAACCTAGACGGCATATTCAAAAGCAGAAACATTTCTTTGCCAACACAGGTCCGTCTAGTCAAGGCTATGATTTTTTTCTGGTAGTCATGTATGGATGTGAGGGTTGGATTATAAAGAAAGCTAAGCACCAAAGAATTGATGCTTTTGAACTGTGGTGTTGGAGAAGACTCGAGAGTCCCTTGGCCTGTAAGGAGAGCCAGCTAATCCATCCTAAAGGAAATCAGTACTTAATATTCATTGGAAGAACTGATGCTGAAGCTGAAGCTCCAGTACTTTGGCCATCTGATGCGAAGAGTTGACTCATTGGGAAAGACCCTGATGCTGGGAGGGATTGGGGGCAGGATTAGAAGAGGACGACAGAGGATGAGATGGTTGGATGGCATCACTGACTCGATGGACATGAGTCTGAGTGAACTCCAGGAGTTGGTGATGGACAGGGAGGCCTGGCATGCTGCAGTCCATGGGGATGCAAAGAGTTGGACACAACTGAGTGACTGAACTGAAAGTTATATCTGTTCATTCAGATAATAATCGTAATAAAAATTGTGTGGCACCAGATGTCCTTGATTGTGTATACACACTGGAGAAAATTGTGACACAGACTAAATCTGTCTTCATGAGCCTTCCCTTCCTTCTGTTTCGGTATGTCCTTGACGCACATTTTATAATCCTTTTCAAATTGACATTGCTATGTGCTCTTTTTTAACTTGTCATCCTTTCATAGGAGACCTCATTTATATAAAGATGCTACTGATGCTGTTTTTATTACTAGCAATGGTGACTACATATTTTATTCCACTCAAGTTATCATATACCATGAATTTGGTGCTCAGCTTTCCATAATAAACAAATTTTGCTATCCACTGAAATACAGTGAACCTCTTAAAGTCCAGTTCAATTTACCAATTTCTCAATGAGATTAATGATAGAATTAATAATAGTAATAGATTGCACTCACTGTTACAATAATGTTAATATGAATTACATTAATGTTAACCACAACAGCTAGCTAAGATTGATTAGTAGTATCATCATTCACTGCATTGGGCACTGTTTAGTGTATCACATGTAGTAACTTATTTAATCCTCACAATTCTCTGATAGAGTTTCTATTATCAATCCCTGTTTCAGTCTTCTTTTTTATGTGAAGAAATTCAAGCACAGAACAGTTAAGCAACTTGTCCAAAGTCATATACTAAGTAAGCAGCTGAGCCAAGTTTCTCACCCAGGCAGTCTGGCTCCAGGGTCTCTGCTCTTAAACACTGTTCTATCCAGATTTATACAGTCTAGTTTAATATAAATAAATCTGTAGAGGATAATAACCAGTGTCTGTAGGTGAGTGTGTTTTTTGCCAGTAATAACCAAAGGTTTACTTGTTGTTTATAGAATCATATTAAAGGCCATGAAGGGCTAATTCCTTGTGAAAAGAGTGTTAAAGTGTTTCTTCATACAAAGAAGTACCTTTGGCGGATGTGAGGTTCATTCACTGAGTCGTCCTTTGAGTTCATTCATTGAGTCGTTCAACTGAGTCATTATTAAATGTCTGCTGCTCCTTGATGCTACTCTGTATGCTATGGACAGAAACTTTCTTGGGACTTTAGATGGATGGGGAAAAGAGACAATTGAGAAAAGAGATATCGCATGTTATCATGTAGTATGATGTGATATACATATAACCACAGGATAACATTCTGATTCCATAAGTGTGTCCCGAATTCAGAACGGTATAGTATGCTTCAATGGAAAGTGCCGTGCGCCTTATTTCCTATGAAATTAGATGCTAAGTTCTCAACCTCCAGTGAATTGTTGAATTGGTCTGTGCACAGACCTCAGCAGAAACTAGCTGAAACAATAGCTAAGGCCACTAAAAAGAGTCACTCTTCAGTAGGTCAAAAATGTTCCCAGACAATCATTCTATAGCAAACAGCAGGACAGAACTGGAGCTAGAAGACTAAATGACAGTCAAGTAGCACAGAGGACCCCAGCGAAAACAAGGTGCGCTTATTAGAAAAATTCTGGAAGCATTAAAGCTAAAATAGCTTGTATTTTGTTCTCAGCAAGATGCAAGACAGTCTTCACAGGTATTTAAAGGAAGATACCATTGTTACTTTCCCTATAACTTGGCCTTCCCCCCCGTTGTACAGTTGTGACTACCTAAGTGCTAATTCAAAGAAAATACTTGCAGCCCTCTAGTACATGATTTAATAGTCTCACCTGTCTCATTTTAATTATTTTACTTATAATTTAGAACCATGAAGAGGTGTCTTTCACAGAAAAGTGTAACTAGAGCAAAATGTATTACATACAGAGAATTCAGTATGGAAAAGAATATTTTCCCCTTATTTTGGTAACCTGAAAATGAACACCTGTACCTTGCTGCAGTTTTCCACCCTAATAATTACTCACATGAGCTAGTGGGATATAATTGTCCAAGATTTGTGTTCATCTGGGTGATTTAGTGGAAAAACATTTTTAGGTTAAGTTGGCCAAAAGATAGAATTTTATTGGATGGTTTACTGTTTAATCGGATTTGTTTTATGATGGCTACAAATTGGGATCCTGCACAAAGGGATACGTATATATAATGGATTTCTTCAAAGCCTGTGATATATAAAACACAGACATGTTAAATACTAAATGTAGGAAACTTGGAAAACATCCACTCCAATATATTAAAATTATAAGTAACCTTTAGCTTTGAAGAGTATTTTCAAATTACCAGTGGACAGTGACTGAATATATATTTGGTAGAAGTTTGTTAAATGGTAAATACTGAATACATTTTCAAGTCATCACTGCTTCGTAAGGTGCACAGAGGTCATTTCTGAATGTTTTTCCCTATATGTGGTAAATAGAGACGCTTTGGAGACTGTTGGTGGTTCTTGTTTCTAAACTTTTATTCAGCAAGGAGAAAAATTTGAACTGCATATGCCTTTTCCTATTCTAAAAACAAATGTTCATCAGGTTATAGAAGTTAAAGTGTGCTTCCTGTGGTACATCTGAGTGATAGAGTATCTTTTTTTTAATTGAAGTATAGTTGATTTACAATATTGTTAGCTTCAGATGTACAGTTAAGGGATTCAGTTATTAATAGGTGTATGTATCACTATATATCTGTGCTTCTTTTGTTTTCCATCGTAGTATATAACAAGATATGGAATATAGTTCCCTGTGCTATAGTAAATGCGGATTATTTATTATCATTGTTACTATAGTTTGTTTTAACAATTTTTGTTACAATGAAGTATGAAATACTAAAGGAGTTTTTTTATGTAAGCTTAGTTTAAAAGATCATTGTGACTCATGAAAACACTGAAGATGGTGGGAATATTTAAATTATGTAATTGCTTTTGATTGTTTCATTTTTTATGATCACTTATAATATCAGAGCTGAAGTAAATGATAATGAACAGATAAATGGAAAGGACTTGGCTGTGGAATTTGACATACCTAGGTATACTTACGCCCCACCTGCCACACAATAGCTACAGTTCTCTGGGCAAAATTCTTAGCTTAGAAAATGAGCACACAAAAAATGAGCACACCTCGTTGATTGTTTTAGGGATTGAATGGGATTATTTTGTTCATGCAGAAAAGTACGCAGTTAGGTCCTTCTTAGTAACTACCAGATTCCAGCTATCCTGAGATAAACAAGGTATTGAAGCTTAGTGGAGATAAAAAGATGGACACTGAGCTTAATATTAAAGCAATTCAGGCATAAAACTAATAAGATGTGTGTTTGTTGTTCAGTTGCTCAGTCGTGTCTGACTGTGTGACCCCATGGACTGCAGCACACCAGTCTTCGCTGCCCTTCCCAATCTCCTGGAGTTTGCTCAAATCATGTCCATTGAGCCAGTGATGCTATCTAACCATCTCATGCTCTGTCTCCCCCTTCTCCTCCTGCCCCCAGTGTTTCCCAGCATCAGGGTCTTTTCCAGTGTCTTCACATCAGGTGGCCAAAGTTTTGGAGCTTCAGCTTCAGGGTCAGTCCTCTTCCAGTGAATATTCAGGGTTGACGTGTGTAGGGGAGGAAAATTTATTTTTCATGCTACCCTTCCAGGTTCGCTGGCTGGTGCCTTGTAAATTGGACTGACAAAAGACCAATAGGAGAAAAGCACGCACATTTATTTAATATAAGCTTTACATGTTACAGAAGTCTTCATAGGAAATGAAAACCTAAAGAAGCAGTTAAACCTGGGAGGGTTTTTACACTAAGTTTGATGAAGAGTAGAAAGTCATGGAGAATGTGATAGGATTAAAGGGTGTGAACTTAGAATAGTAAAGTGGATGGAAATAAGCAAGGCCTGTTTGTTCAGGTTCCTCTCAGTGGTCCTCCATCTTCAGCGATAAGGATTCGCCTCTTCTCCAGGTATAGGGGAGTATCTCTTACATGAGGGTCTTGTGCTTCAGGGAAGAAGGTGGAGATCAGAGGATCCTATTCTATCCACCATTTCTCAAATTCATTCATCTTAAAATATTCAGTGTGCCTTATTGTGGGATAGTGTATTCTAAATTCTATTGTGTTAAAGATAACACCAACGTTTTTGCACACCTGTTGTGTTAGATACAGTTCACTAAGGGTGAGTAGAGGAAGAAGATATAGCCAATGGGAAAGGTTGTTTGAGGGACTATATGGTATATGGTCTATCTAGTACACCATATTGAGTGTAGTGTAAAACCACTCATCATGAACTTTTTTTCTTTCCTGTCCAAATCTGTAAGTCAGAAAATCAAAGAAGATTAGCTCTATAAAATAGTTTTTTACCATTTTATTTTGAAAAGTATTTTTAAAAGAGATGTTTAGATATTTATCAAAATGTAGGTGCTGCTGCTACTGCTAAGTCGCTTCAGTCATGTCCGCTCTGTGCGACCCCATTGACGGTAGCCCACCAGGCTCCCCCGTCCCTGGGATTCTCCAGGCAAGAACACTGGAGTGGGTTGCCATTTCCTTCTCCAATGCATGAAAGTGAGAAGTAAAAGTGAAGTTGCTCAGTCGTGTCTGACTCTTAGCGACCCCATGGACTGCAGCCTAGCAGGCTCCTCCGTCCATGGGATTTTCCAGGCAAGAGTACTGGAGTGGGGTGCCATGCCTTCTCCGATCAAAATGTAGGTATATTTATGATATTTTTTTTTTCATCTCTCTTGGATAATAGTTTAATTTCATCATTTTAAGTAACAAACAAGTAGAATGAATAAGCATCTATATACTGATGTAAGAAATTTGAACTGAATTTGTCTTCTAAACTTTAACTTTTCCTAAAAGAAGAACTCAATTTAGAAAGTGCATATTGGGATAAAAATCATTCCTTCTGTGGTGTCACACTGATCTAGTGAGCACTGATTTTAGAATTAAACTGACATGGTTTGTATCCTGGTTTTTGTACTCCTATATCTCTTAGTTTTGTTTTGTTTTGTTTTTACCAATAAATTGGTGATAATAATATTAACTTCATATGGTTCTGGTGAGAATTTATGAAATTAATCTGTAACAAACATATAGCCCAGATCCTAGCAAACATAATACACTCATTAAATGTTAGTGTTATTATTTAACACACATACACACACAAACATACCTTGTATCTAATAGCCAGTGAGTGTTAAGTATTAGTTTAATTTTATTATTATTTTAGGTACTATTTTGATATACTCTGGGAATATCTAATATGAAGTGTAATTCTTGACCTTAAAGATTAACAGAATTTAGTGTTTGAAAGTATTGGATTTGACATCAGAATGACCTAGGATAGAATCCTTATTTGCTCATATACTAAGCAAAATATCAGTTTCTTCATCTGTAAATAGTGAAAACTCTTTGTCAGCCTTTGTGATGATTACATGAGATTCAGTTCTTAATTCACAGTCTTCCACATACAGAATGAAGATTTGTAGACATTTGTAGTGAGGGATTAGAAATGATATCATGTATACTTCTGCAGTATAAGAAATACATGGTGTTTAGTACAATGGACCCTTTTCTCTTATAAAACCAAGGTAGGTGGGAGAAGGCGATGGCACCCCACTCCAGTACTCTTGCCTGAAAAATCCCATGGACAGAGGAGCCTGGTAGGCTGCGGTCCATGGGGTCGCGAAGAGTCAGACACGACTGAGCGACTTCCCTTTCACTTTTCACTTTCATGCATCAGAGAAGGAAATGGCAACCCACTCCAGTGTTCTTGCCTGGAGAATCCCAGGGACGGGGGAGCCTGGTGGACTGCCGACTCTATGGGGTCGCAAAGAGTCGGACACGACTGAAGCGACTTAGCAGCAGTAGCAGCAGCAGGTTCATTATAGTAGAAAATCATTTAGAAATGTGCAAAGACAAATATTTAAAAATCATTTACAATGTCATGACTCAAAAATGACTATTCTTAACAGTTTTTCTTCTCTTTGTGCCTCTGCTTTCTACCTATATATGTATTTAATTTTTTTTTTTTTTTGCAAAGTTGGAAACATAGCCTTTCCCAAAGGGTTTTATTTTAGAGGGAGCACTGGTTTACGGTTAGCAGATATAATTTGTAAATAATTTGTAAATTCTTATGGAAAGAATGGATAAACAACAAGCTCCTACTGTATAGCACAGGGAACTATATTCAGTATTCAGAGGTAAATCATAACAGAAAATAATATAAAAAAGATGTGTGTGTGTGAGCGTGCATGCGCTCAGTTGCTTCAGTCATGTCTGACTCTGCATTGCCATGAACTGTAGCATGCCAGGCTTCCCTGTCCTTCACTATCTCCCGGAGTTTGCTCAAACTCATGTCCATTGAGTCAGTGATGCCATCCAGCCATCTCATCCTCTGTTACCCTTTTTTCTTCTTCCTCTCAGTCTTTCCCAGAATCAAGGTCTTTTCCAATGAGTTGGCTCTTCACATCAGGTTGCCAAAATTTTGGAGCTTCAGCACTCCTTCCAATGAATATTCAGGGTTGATTTCCTTTAGGATTGACTGGTTTGATCTCCTTGTTGAGGGTCTTCTCAACACCACAAGAGTCTTCTCCAGCACCACAATTTGAAAGTATCAGTTCTTCCATGCTCAGGTGAATGTATGTATATATATAACTGAATCATTCTGCTATTCAGCAGAAATTAACACAGCATTGTAAATCAACTATGTGCTGTGCTGTGCTTAGTCACTCAGTAGTGTCTGACTCTTTGTGAGAAATTAACTATATTTCAATTTAAAAAAAGAAATAGGGCACTGATATTCCATTTCTCAAATAATTTAAAAGACTTAATGAAGTAAAATTGGCATGGTTAAATAAAATAGTAGGGTAACAAAGTTAAATGGGTTTCTTCACTATAGGACTTCACAATACTTTTAATATGCCAGAGGATATTGTAATTTTTCCAAAGGAGGACTATAATATAACATTTTCCGAACATAAATGTCTTACTTTTTTAAAGCAAATACATATTGAGAGCACTTTGAACTAGTATTTTATAGAGCGTACTTTTGGAAACTCGGTTATACCTATTTTTATATGCTTTCTTTTTTCAATTAACATTTTATCTTAAGCATTTTATTAGTTCTTTTAAAAAACATTATATTTAATGTCTGTGTAATATCCCCTTGCAATGAGATGAATGTTTTAAATAACAAGTCCTAAATTTCTCTTTAGAATGAGTAATGTGGGTACTGAAAGTTTGAAATTCAAAAAGAGCAAGTTTATCGTAGCCCAGCAAAGCTTTAGGGAGGTACATATGAACTGGGGATGAGAGGGTTCTGCAGAAAATATTGAGTCGAAAAGATGTCAGGTGAAGCCATTTTTATGTTCCTCTAGGAGGAACTGTTGCAAATAATTTCATGGCTCCCTGTCACCCTGAAGCAGATTCTGTTCTTTCTTATATAAATGATATTCCAACTGCTGCATGCTTTTTCCTTTGTTCAAGATCATGTTGAAAGGTTAATTTTTAAACAAAATTATTGAACTAGGAAGTTGCAAGAAGGAGGTTAGGAAAATTTATTCAAGCAGGCATCTTAATCAAAGAGGTATTTGTTGGAAATATGGTTAAAAGTGTACTTGGCCAAGTCATACAAATAGTAACTTTTTTTTCATCTTTGAGCTCTAGCCCAAGGCTTTAGAAATGAGTTATGAATGTAAATAAATACAAATCAATAGGAGTTCTGTTTTTATTATTTCACTGGGAATTTCTGTACAATTTGAGAGCAACTTGCTGCAAGTTCAGCAGATGATTAAGTTTAACCTTGATCCTGAGCCAGCAGGATTGGCTTACTTTCTATCAGCAAGGGATGTAAATTTACTCGGACACATTTTAATTGGCATTTATGCAACATGTACACACAGATGCTGAATTCATTGAGAAATCCTGAGTGCCATCTGTTTAACTAGCTTTGCCTTCTATTAAAGAACATGATAAAAATGAAACTGGAAATCTTTGGCTTGCTCATGTATTTATCTTACACTATACAGTATTTCCAAAGACCACCTTATTAGTGTGATACTCTGTTAGTTATTAATGCTTACTAGAATGACCTAAAAATATATTTTCTCTTTCCCTTTATGAGGGCTCTTTAAAACAGCCTTTCTTCTGCTCTTTTCCTTAGGTAAAAGATTATCTTTAAGAAATAGCTTTTTTATGTTTATAGATATACATATATATATATTTTTAAGTTAAGGTAACTTTCTTAGTAAAACAATTGAGATTGTTGTATATGTGGAATTATAAGTACTTTTAAAATCAAGCTTTTAAAAATTATTATTTGTGTTTTAATTGGAGGATAATTGTCTTACAATGTTGTGTTAGTTTCTACTGTTCAAAATCGTTAAGTATATACACATCCCCTCCCTCTAGAGCCTCCCTTCCACCACCTCATCCCACCCCACCAGCCATCACAGTTCACACACCTGAGTTCCCCGTGCTTTATAGCAGATTCCACTAGCTACTCTCCCAGTTTGCCCCACTCTCTTTCCCCCTTGCTGTGTCCCAGGTCTTTTCTCTACATCTCTGTCTCTATTGCTGCCCTGCAAATAGGTTAGATATTTGTTTTTCTCTTTCTGACTTACTTCACTCTTTTCATAATAAATTTAATGTTTCTAAATTTAAAGGAATTTTTAAGATAATCACTTTTATCCCCCAGTTGGGAAGATCCCCTGGAGGAGGAAATGGCAACCCACTCTATTCTTGCCTGGGAAATTCCATGCACAGAGGAGCCTTAGTGGGCTATGGTTCATGGCATCTCAAAGAGTCAGACATGACTGAGCACACACAGACAAAGCTTGACTTACAAATGAACTAACATTTTAAGATTAGTCCTCTCTTTCAAGTATAATCAAACTGCTAGATGGGACCCAGTTCCAAATGGAAGATTCGTTTGCCTTCTCTGAAAGACTTGGGTAGGTAACAGCAATAACCCATTATATCCAAATGTACAGAACATGACGAGGGTCTGAAATTATTTTAAAAATGCATGGGGAAGTTTTCTTCTTTAATCATGGAATACCTTAATTTTAAATATTTTTATTTATGCATATATATATATATATATATAATAACAATAAAGAGACTGGTCCAAAATATGTATTTGAAATAAATATAAAATATACATCGATTCATTGATGAGGTGTTAAGATTGAAATCAGATTACAACCATACTTTCCTGATCTATTCTTTAAGAATAGATCACTCAAACCAATAGTCACTCAAACCATGAAATTATTCTTTGTACATGTTCCTATTAAACCAAAGTATGCAGTCTTAAGAGCTGTCACTTTTTATAGCTGTCATGATGACAGAATCAACCATTTATTGTATCAGTACAGGCCTTGTATCTCTGTGACAGGTAGAGATTATGATGATATTGTCTTCAACCTAAATTTATGAGCCTAAGAATGAAATTCCTAAGCTTAAAGGTTTTCAAAACTGAACATAAACTTTCAGATAGACTAATAAAATTTTAGATGGTTGTTACAGGTGTAGGTTTAGTTAATATCCTTGTGTAGTTAATGCTAATGATATTGCTTAATATATTCATATAATTCCATTCTAAGTGTTGAGTTTCTGGAGCTGAACTTGCTAGAGAACTACGAATTAAGCAGCCCCTCCCAAGTGAAACACTTTGAGCAAATCTTAACGGCTTCCAAGGACCTTCAATTAAAGCCCTAGATGCTAGGGACTGATGCACGGGGATAATCCAGAGAGAGGGTGTGGGGCGGGAGGGTGGAGGAGGGGGTCGGGATTGGGAGTTCATGTACACTCATGGCTAATTCATGTCAATGTGTAACAAAACGAATACAGTATTGTAAAGCAAAACAAACTAAAAAATAAAAATTAATTAAAAAAAAAAAAATAAAGCCCTAGTTAAAAAACTACTTCAGAAGTACTAAAAATCCCATCTCAAATTTAAAAAGAAAAATCTTTTTTGAAATTAAAAGTTTTTGTTTTCTTTAGATTCTGTTCTAGTTTTCAGTAGAAATGATAGTCTAATTGGAAATCGATGGGCTTTCTTAATCTATTTGGGTTATAATGAAAGTGAAGTCGCTCGGTTGTGTCTGACTCTTTGCGACCCCATGGACTGTAGCCTTCCAGGCTTCTCCATCCATGGGGTTTTCCAGGCAATAATACTGGAGTGGGGTGCCATTTCCTTCTCGAGGGGATCTCCCCCACCCAGGGATCAAACCCAAGTCTCCTGCATTGCAGGCAGATGCTTTACCCTCTGAGCCACGAGAGAAGTTGGGTTATAATATCATGAAACAAATTACTTAAACTTGCTCACATCAGTTTCCCATCTATAAAGTGAAACAGACAGACATGGACTAGAAAGATCACTGCTGCTGCTGCTGAGTCGCTTAGTCATGTCCGACTCTGTGCAATCCCATAGATGGTAGCCCACTAGGCTCCCCCATCCCTGGGATTCTCCAGGCAAGAACACTGGAGTGGGTAGAAAGATCACTGAGTTCCTTTTAATTAAAACATTTTATAATTCAAAATAATAAACATATAAAATGAGATCATAGAGCAGATTCCTTATCTTTATTTCTCTCATGCCTCCAAAGTAGTAGTAGTGTCCAACTCTGCAATCCCAGGGACTGTAGCCCATCAGGCTTCTCTGTCCATGGAATTCTCCAGGCAAGAATACTAGAGTGGATAAACACTTCACTAAATCCTTCTCTTTTGAAGTCAGTTGAAAATCTATTAGAATTTTTCCTCTGCTTTTAAGATAAAACACAACTATGAATTGAAAATCCACATCCATTTCCAGCAAAATGGAGAGATCTTGAGCACATTATGCTAATGAAACAAGCCAGAAAGAGGAAGACAGGTACTATGTGATATCATGCATATTAAATTCTAGAAAATTCAAGTTCATAAAAATCATAGCAAAGTTTTGGTTACCTGGGGATGAAGGTGGGGGATAACATTGATGCTGTTTAAGTAAATAAGCTATATTGATCTAATGCACAATATAATGAATATATACAACAATCAGTTCAGTTCAGTTCAGTCGCTCAGTCGTGTCCGACTCTTTGCAACCCCATGAATCACAGCACACCAGGCCTCCCTGTCAACAATATTGTACTATAATTATGTAATGTGAAATATGGCTACCATGGCGTTCATAATAAAATAAATTAAATATATAAAGTAATGTGTTGTACACTTAAATTTACATGATATATGTCAATATATTCAATTAAAAAAGAATTCTGAAGGGAAAAAAAGAAAATCCACACTCGAAATATAGTTAGCTTCATTTTTTTGCAGCTTCTAAAATTAAGTCTTTCGGTGCATAATTTTCTCTTCTACTTCTACCCTATCAAACTTGATTACACTACTCACACTACCTATGTGGGCTTCAGATTCCCTTATGGGCAGACTTCTAGTCCTTGAGGGTAAGGTGGAAAGTAGGAAATGGGGTTGCAGGTATGAAATGCAGTAGGAGCTGAAGGAAGTGGGAGGGAGAGTGGGCTGAGGAGATCCCCTGGAGTAAATTTCAACAAATGCTTTCAACATCGGCAGCATCACAGATGGAGATGGTTTCTTAATGCTTCCCATAGTAGGAACTCATATGCTTATTCACTGATATAGAATATAAGGTCAATAAATAAAAAGGAAGGCAATTAACTAGGTGGGATTGGGAGATGAAGAGAGAGGAGCATTGTTTTGTAAAGTGTGGAGGCTTGTACTATCACACTTCATGATGAATATATGGGAACCATGGTTAGCTAAAACTTACTGCTGCTTCGAATATATTTCAGTTTTGATGATGATCTGGATTGATAGGTTATACATTTGTTTTTTATGACAAAGATGATACATTATCACACATCTTAGACTATTTAAATTGGAGGCAGTGTTCAAGGATTAAAATATGAAAACAGCTTCAAAGCATGAGAAGTCTTACATACTTGCTATAAATTTTCTAGCTATTTATACAAAAACTAAAACATACAAGAAATTTCTTTGCTAATTTGGTTCTTCTTATGTTTTTACTTTTACTTATTATTTTGCTACCAACACTGAATTTATGTGGCCATGTAATACAGATAGGGGCTTCTCCTGTAGTTCAGCTGGTTAAGAATCTGCCTGCAATGCAAGAGACCTGGGTTCGATCCCTGGGTTGGGAAGATCCCCTGGAGAAGGGAAAGGCTACCCACTCCAGTACTGGCATGGAGAATTCCATGGACTGTATAGTCCAAGGGATTGTAAAGAGTAGGACACGACTGAGCGACTTTGACAGTTGACAGTACAGATAGGCTATTTTAATCGCCAGTCTTGACTTTCAGCCAGCTCTTAGCCTTGTTAGAAATGTGGTAATATATTTCTTTCGAGTATTAGATCAATTAATAATGGTTGTAGGAGCTGTCGATTATTTACATGTTTGGGAGTAAAATCATGTTTCTTGTGTCACTTATCATATTTTATGGTGCTTATTTCATCTTCTTCTACATTTAATTACCTTTTTCAACAAGTAAGAATTACCTCAAATCCTGGAACATCATATCATTACTGGTTGTATTTTTTTCTTTACTGGTTATGATGCTTTGAAATGCCTTTCTTTGATTCTTTTATTTCAAGCAAATAAAAATAGTGTTATTTTTATTATTTAAATGTTTAAAGATAATAGTTTGATTAGTAAAGACAATAAAGTTAGTAATTCTAAAAACTCTATACTTTGAATCAGAAAAGTTAAAACCTAGTTGATTTTTCCATATATGAAATGTTGGACATTTTATTTTATAGAAGTTAAAGAAGAAATTGGTATGCATAATTCAAGTAAACACTTTTCTCTCTCGTTCTTCCCTTGAGAACACAAAAGAAAAAATTAATTAAAGAAATGTGTGATAAGAAAAGCTGCCACATCGTTTGTTTAGTGACATTGAACATTAGCTGATGCATATCCCAGATTATTATTTGTTCATGTAAACTTCACTTTTTAAATAGTGATTTTGAAAATGATTTAACAAACAAAAGCAAATAAAATAGCAAGTAGAAATATAATTGAGAATAGGAGCAAAAATGTGTTTCAAATTTTATTATTTGCTTGCCTTTTAGTATTTAGGTCAAAGGAGTATCTGATGTTTTGCCTTTTTTTTTTTTTAACTAGTAAATAATCCTTTATGAGAGTCAACTTTTTGCTCATTAAGACCTCATGATTCCTTTATGATGTCTGTAAGTTCAGAACTTCATCTCTATTAAATCATATCATTGTCAATTAAAAATAACCATGGATTTAAAATAGACTCTTTGTATACTGGCCTAAGATATCTGTTAAAAGAGTAAAGAAAGCATATTTAGAAGTAGAAAAAGTTATTTTATAATTTATGAGGAAAATATAATCTTGCATTGTTATTAATAAAGAAAATATTCTTATTTTGAAAATAAATATGAATTTCAGCTGCATAGATTTTTAATGAAGTTGAACACTTTGAGACTGAACACATATATTTAAGTATAGGAACACCAAATTAACTTAGCATCAAGTTTACTTTAAAAATCCTGAATTTTGCAATGTGAAAGAATGTTTATTTTTGCCTATAAAAATTTAAAATATTGATTTTAAGCATCAAGCTTTTATGAATATTTAAAATTATAATTCACTGATTTTGCCTTCTTATGTCAAATGAATTATCTTTAATTTCAATTTAGATTATACACTATTAATAGTCCATTTTTATATATCTTTTAGTAATTGATAAAGGATACGTGATTAAAATTGATAGCTAAAGTTGTCATTCTTTATTTTGTTTTTATTGTAACTTTTAGTTAAAAAAAGTGTTGATTGAGAGAGAACTTGTACTACCTATATTTCAAGGAACCTAGGCGAAGGAAATGGCAACCCGCTCCAGTATTCTTGCCTGGAGAATCCCAGGGACAGAGGAGCCTGGTGGGCTGCCGTCTGTGGGGTCGCACAGAGTCGGACACGATTGATGTGACTTAGCAGCAGCAGCAACAGCACATATTTAGAAAAAAGATTTATCAACATAATTAAAATAGAAATAAGAGTTTTATGATAATCAGAGATTTTATTGACTAGTTGTAAACTACTTGGTTAAAAAAATAGTAACAACTTTCAGCACATAGAAATAAAAAGATTTAAAAATAGTCAGAAAAGCAGAAGTTACAGCTGCTCCTTGTAGAAAAACAAAACCTTATATACATTTAATTTACAAGAAATACTGCTGTTCCAACTGGGGTCTGTTAAGGAATAAAACTAATCCAAAGCTTGCCAGCATTGCAGAGAAACTGAGAGGTTCCTTTGTAATTATTTGAGCTCCTTGAAGTTGCTAATGGTTTTATAGTTATTTAAGTTAGTTGTAGAGTATTTTAAAGAATGGGTCAGCTACCCTGGTCCTTAGAACCATTTGTTCCTCATTATAAGCAGAAGTCTTGTAATCTCCAGAGAAAGCATTTTTCTCTCTTTACCATTACACTGGGTTTTTGCTTATTTAGTTCTCATTTTGACTACTGATCATTTAAAATTGTACTTTGATCTGTTAGATCATAGATAATTTATTCAACTCATGAATATAATAATGACATTTGGTTTGGATTGTTTTATCTTCAAATGTTACAATTAAGCATATAAACCATTTTATCATCAGCTTAAATTAATGACTTTAAGCAAATTTTGTCCAAGGAAGATAATTCATGTGTATTCATGAGGTTCTGTTCATTCTGGGCCTTTCAGTAGTGGCTCCCATTGAATAGAAATGAATTCTCTAAGGCTGGCAACTAGACTTGTGGGTGTGTGGGCTTAGCCATCTCAGAGTAAGTGGTCTTCCAATAAGTATACCTGTGCATTTTAAAGGTGTATGGGTATGGTTGTTTTCCATTTTCCAGATTCGCATTCTCCTTTTATGTCCTTTCTAAAACTGAGGTACCTGAAACGTTGCTTGTGGATTCCCCTTTCTCCCCTACTTGGTTTCCATATTTGCCCTTCTTTCACTTCTAAAAGGGAAATAGTGAGTTGGCCAATAAGTTTGTTCAGGTTTTTCCAATATGCTACAACAGGAAATTCCGAGTGAACTTTTCAGCCAACACAATACATATCTGAACATCCTGAATCTGTCTATGGTGTACCTACAGAGCTGTAAAAACCTCCAGGGTAGTGAACACAAGACCAGTTCCAGGGTTCCTAATTTCAAAGCAGAGAACTGTGATTGGCTGATCAATAGCTAACAGCAAATCTTTCAAGCTTTATCCTCAAGCATATGGCATGAGGAGAAAGTTGGGTGTGAATTGGAATGGAAATACAACTTAAATGAGTAAAATGAATAATATTAATATCAAATTTGCAACTTAAAAAAGAGCTTATTTATATATCTATTTAAATAGGTCATGGTGGGTATTAATTCAGGGTGGTCTTCATGGTTCGTCACATGTGCATATGTGGTAAGGAGCTGAGTTGTGTCCAACTCTTTTACAACTCCAAGGACTATAGCCCACCAGCTTCTTCTATCCATGGGATTTTCCAGACAAGCATACTGGAATGGGTTGCCATGCCCTACTCCAGGGGATCTTCCCAACCTAGGGATCAAACTCACGTCTCCCAGGTCTCCTGCTTTACAGGTGGATTCTTAACTGCTGAGCCACCAGGGAAGCCCCCGTATGGTTCATTAGAAGCACTTAAAAGAGACAAGAAATTTTATTTTGAATTTACTGTTCACAATGTACCAGAAATTTTAAATTTTACCATCACTTAAACTTTCAAGTATCACTTTTGAGATATCATAAGAATACATGGTCTTCCAAATTATTGGAAGGGACCCCAGTAAATGGATTTGTGAGGACCAAGAAATCGGGCCTTGTTAGGCAGAGTAGAACAACACATAAAATGTGCCTTCATACAATTGAAATCATAGAGTTAGGACTTTAAAATAAAAGAATTACATAGCAGCTTTTAACTATTGTGGGCTTCCAGGTAGCTCAAATGGCAAAGAATCTGCCTGCAGTGCGGGAGACCTGGGTTGGATCCCTGGGTTGGAAAGATCCCCCTGGAGAAGGCAATGGCAACCCATGCCTGGAGAATCCCATGGACAGAAGAGCCTGGTGGGCTGCGCCATGGAGTCACAAAGAGTCAAACACAACTGAGCAACTGAAACTTTCTTTTAACCACTGTGAACTGACTTGAGACACAACTTTGGCCAGAGGTTCTTATCATTGCCTCACTGGCTGGTTATAGCTCCCCAGGATTTAAACTGGCCTCCTGCACTGTGGATTGCTGGTGTTTTACAAAAACTCACCAAAGATTTACACTGAGATTCAGATGAAGAGCTGTGGAAATGTTCTCTCTATAAGAAGGAATGAACCTCCATTGTAAACAGTTTTCATTTCCTTTGTCTGATGTGAAGAGAAACATAAATACAATAGCAGTAATTCACGATTCAAGATTTTTTTCAGTTCAGTCGCTTGTTCTTGTCTGACTCTTTGCAAACCCATGGACTACAGCCTCCCTGTTCATCACCAACTCCTGGAGTTTACCCAGACTCATGTCCATTAAGTCGGTGATGCCATCCAACCATCCCATCCTCTGTCACCCTCTTCTCTTCTTGCCTTCAATCTTTCCCAGCATCAGGGTCTTTTCAAATGAGTCAGGTCTTCGCTTCAGGTGGCCAAAGGATTGGAGTTTCAGCTTCAACATCAGTCCTTCCAATGGATATCAGGACTGATTTCCTTTACGATAGACTGGTTGGATCTCCTTGCAGTCCAAGGGACCTCAAGAGTCTTCTCCAACACCACAGTTCAAAAGCTCAATTCTTCGGCACTCAGCTTTCTTTATAGTCCAACTCTCACATCCATATATGACTACTGGAAGATTTTTTTATAGAGCGACTTTTATTTTTATTGCATTGTTTTGTCATGTTCAATAGTTGTGTTTTTTTGGCATCTGATACTTCTTGAGGAGGCGTACATTTTATATTCTGTAAAACGTTAAAAGTTATGGGTAAAGATAGCAATGGTTAATAAGAATTATAAAGTGATTTGTTTTTCTACTAATTTAATCTCTGGTACCTTAAGGCAGGGGTTGTTAGCATGACTCTGTCATGCGAAAAGAGGTCTTAAACTTTGCCAAAGAGCTGAAGGCTGAGTGAATTCTCCCAGGGACTGTGTAGTTTGTTAGGAAAAGGCAGCTCACACAGCTACACAATTGCGTGTTTGTTATATTCCTTGGAGATTGAAAGCTCTGTTAGGTACTTGGCATTATTATTCTGAAGCCCCAGACAGCCTGAGATAGGGGAAGATATGAGGAATTAACAGATCTGAAACCGATTATGTTGGGAAATGGTAACAGTGATTTAGGGCAGATTGTCACCAATTAAAGACTTCTTTGTTTAGTTGATATGTCTGTGTGTGCTATTTAGACTTAGTTTTTTCCTGTCACTTAAATATTCCCTTCATTTGGAGGTGGGGGGAGGATGTTATAATAGCCAATTTAATTATACTGCTGTAAGCTACATTAGTGAGAGTAGTTCGGTCGCTATTTTTTTTTTTTTTCCATTTTGTTTTTGTTTTTAAATCCAATAGCTGTTTACTCTGGCTCTTTCTGATTACTGGAGAGGTTTTAATGAGATCATTTTAAACTGTGAGGATTTTGCTCCCTTGAGACTGTTACCATTAGACTCCCCATAAAATCTGAAAACTTAGCTCTTCTCCTGTTTAGCTGCTGGCATCTTGAGTTTGAAGGGTAAAGAAACACCTGGATTTTTTTTTTTTAAAACCACCTTTTTTTCTTTTTTTCCCAGCAAATATTTCAATTAGAAACCATTCTGGTCTTTCTCAGGCACTTAAAATGATTTTATGAAAACAAGCTATGAAAATAATTGTTTCAAGATCTAGTCCTACTATGTCCAGTCATTCATTTGTACAACCTTGAGTCCTGTTAGTGACTGACTTTGGGTCCTTGTTTGCAATTGAGGGTAACTGTGGAAGTGGGGAGGTTGTACTTACAGTTTATAAACTTACAGCTTTAAAAGCTCATAGGCCTAGTTTAGGCATTATCTTAAGCGCAAGGAATGAAAACTCCTCCACATTCCAGTTCTAAATGACAGTGTTTGAAATGGCACAAATGTGGAGTTCTTTTATAAACTGCTAAGGAGACAAACTCATATCGAGTATCCATCTCCTAGAAGGCTAATAGTTATTGTTTAGTCACTAACTTTATCTGACTCCATTGCAACTTCGTGGACTGTAGCTGGCCAGGATCCTCTGTCCATGGGATTTCCCAGGCTGGAGAGAATACTGGAGTGAGATGCCGTTTCCTTTTCCAGGGGATCTTCCCAACCCAAGGACTGAAACTGGGTCTCCTGCATGTGCAGGCTCTTGTATCCCACAGAATCCAGGTCTAAAAACATGAATCCAGGGTTATCACTTAACTAGCTACAGAGAGGATAGCTATAGGAGCAGGGGAAATGTACTTACCCTCCCATATATCAGTTTACCACTAGAACTGAATTTCTTGGCAGGACAGCCCCAGTTGGAGAAATGAAACAGTATCCCTTTTATCTGTTTTGCACATGAAACTTTTCTGTAAAGTTTTGATTGGACAAGGTACTCTGTGACCAAAAAAAAGAAGAGAAAAACCCCAAATAAGTGCCTTGAAAGCAGAGATCAACCATGTCTTGTTTATCTTATTAGCCACCGCCTCTCAGTGCAATGCCTAGTATTTTTATTGAATGAATGATTAAATGAGTGAATCACCTATCCTAATAATTTCATGATTCAGAATTTTTCCAGGGTATTTTACCCTGCTTTAAAGATTTTGTAAACTTCTGACAAATGGGAATATTCTGATTATTTTAATTATGTACTAATATGTATTATGTTGTTGATTATCTTATATTTAAATAGTAAATTAAGCTTACTTGATGGCAGTCCTGAGAAATGCCCTAATGTTTTGAGTTGTTTTCTTTTCTGAACAAAATGACTAAGTGAGTTTTTACTAATTTGCTGCAAAGTATGGAGGTCAATGATCATATACATATCATATACCTCACTCATATATGGTCACATATATGTATATACATGTATAAAATCAAAGTAGAATAGTTTTTCTCATATTTTCAGTTTAAAATCATATGCCTCAAACTAAATTAAAATTTGTCATCCTAAAAATTATAATATAGATTAATTGATGGAGAGATATGAGTTACAAATTGAGATTTGGAATATGGTGGCATAAAGGTTTAAAAAGGTAAAAAATGAGTCCTGCCCTAAATACTAAGGGGCAGAATTTGAAACCATAGTATTTTTTAATCTATAAAGAAGTATTCTTATTAATCTCTGAAATTATCTAGTTATATATATATATTTTAAGATATATAGTACATATATATATATATACGCACATGTGTGTGTGTATATATATATATATATGTGAGGATTTCCTAGGTGCATAGTTGTAAAGAATCCACCTGCCCATGGAGGAAACACAGGTTCAGTCCCTGGGTTGGGAAGATGCCCCGGGGTAGGAAATGGAAACCCACTCCAGTATCCTTACCTAGAGAATTCCATGGACAGAGAAGATTGGCAGACTACAGTCTGTGAGAGTCAGACACGACTGAGCATCTAAGCACACACATATAATGTAATGTATACCTTAAATGGTATATGGTTGAAAAGGAGTACGTCAAGACTGTATATTGTCACCCTGCTTATTTAACTTCTATGCAGAGTACATCATGAGAAACGCTGGACTGGAAGAAACACAAGCTGAAATCAAGATTGCCAGGAGAAA
>SJXQ01003841.1:0-28409 GCA_006408695.1 Aepyceros melampus | reverse complement strand
CCATGATCTTCGTTTTCTGAATGTTGAGCTTTAAGCCAACTTTTTCACTCTCCACTTTCACCTTCATCAAGAGGCTTTTGAGTTCCTCTTCACTTTCTGCCATAGGGGTGGTGTCATCTGCATATCTGAGGTTATTGATATTTCTCCCAGCAATCTTGATTCCAGCTTGTGCTTCTTCCAGCCCACCATTTCTCATGATGTACTCTGCATATAAGTTAAATAAGCAGGGTGACAATATACAGCCTTGACGTACTCCTTTTCCTATTTGGAACCAGTCTGTTGTTCCATGTCCAGTTCTAACTGTTGCTTCCTGACCTGCATATAGGTTTCTCAGGAGGCAGGTCAGGTGGTCTGGTATTCCCATCTCTTTCAGTGTTTTGCTTACTGTTTCTATAATACTATACAGTAAAATTCAATATGCTTCAATCATCTACTTGATTCTAAATAGCTTACTATGTAAATAATCAGATGTATAGTGGAGAAATCTAAATGATTCTTTCCTACTCATTCACCTTTCACTTTCACTATGAAAATTTTTTTAATTGAAGTATAGTTGATTTACAATGTTGTTAATATCTGCTACAGAGCAAACTAAGTTGCACATGTATAGGTACATTTTTTTCATATTTTTTCATTATGGCTATCCAAGGACACTGAATATATTTCCCTGAATATATCTTCCCTGTATACAGTAAGAAACTTGTCATCCAACCATTGTGTATGTAATAGTTTGCATCCATTAATCCCAAACTCCCAGTGTATCCTTCCCTCACCCGCCCCTTGATAATCACAAAAGTCTGTTCTCTGTCTATGAACTGTTTCAGCTTCATAGATAGGCTCATTTGTCGTATTTCAGATCCCACATATAAGTGATATGGTATTTATCTTTCTCTTTCTGATTTACTTAGTATGATAATTTCTAGGTGCATCCATGTTGCTGCAAATGGCATTATTTCATTCCTTTTTATGGCTGAGTGGTATTCCATTGTATATATGTATTTTATTTTTATCAGCTCATGTGTTAACGGACATTTAGGTTGTTTCCCTGTCTTGGCTATTGTGAACATTATTTCTATGAACATATGGGTACATCTATCTTTTTGAATATATGCCCATGAGTGGAATTGCTGGGTCATATGGTAATTCTGTTTTCAGCTTTCTGAGGACTCCCCATACTGCTTTCCACAGTGGATGCACCAACTTACAATCACACCAGGAGTGTAAGAGGGCTTCCTTTTCTCCACACCCTCTCCAGCATTTGTTATTTGTAGACTTTTTAATGATGGCCATTCAGAGTGGTATCACAATGAAAATTGTCATAGTATGGTAGGTTCACAAAATAGTTCCCCAGCCACAGAGGATGCTATGAAATAGGCACTTTCCTTTTTGTATCTGGGCAATTAGTTAATACCTTCTGCTGTTGTTCCTCAAGCACAAATCCTTTATCAACTCCTATCTGAATGGATAAGATGGTGTCTTCACTGCTATTCCTCCCTAGTAGTAGTAGTACACATCACTAAATTAATTACTCCAATATAATCCATTATGTGACTCCTTTTAAACACACACACATGTGCACACACGAGTGCATACACACAATAGTCCTTAATCTAAGCAGCAAAGCATCCATGGTCTGGATCCACTTTATCCAATTATCCTTCACGACCAACACGTATCTCGATTGAGCTGTCTCTGCTACCTGTCCCTGTTCTCCCTTGGGGGCCATTAAAGAGCACCTGAGCTTTTACTGTTCAGGGCGGGACACAGTTCCCTCTTGATGATGTCTCTGACTACAAGGCTCATATCAGTCTCTCCATTTTCTCCCCCATGACCTCTCCAAAACGTTTTCAGAATCTCACTAAGGCACCTGATTACATTCTGGCTCCTTACTGTTCTTTTTAGAGAATGAGTTTCATGTTGTCTCACTTAAAAAAAAAAAAGCCACTGACTTATCATTGAGTCAGTTTTTCAGCAGAATGTCCCATAGTCCAGATTTGCCAGCTTACTATCTTCTGATAGATGTCATTTACATCATTATCACATGTATTTTTTTTAACAGGTTTTATTAAATTTGTGTGCAACTTTTTTTTTTGTAAGAAAATACTTCAAAGATAGTGCTGTGTTTCCTCCTGAGACAGGGTCTTGAAAAGCACATGGTATTAATATTTGAAAGGGTGAGGTGGACTTCTATGTGAGAGGATAAGGGTGAACATTACAGGCAAAGGAGAAGCATGCACACACAGATGGACGCAGGCAAGAGTATGAAGTGTTCAGGGTAGGAGTGCATCGACACTGGCTAGAGCAGGTCTTCCATTCCATTCACGGCACCGGATGCACAGGTTTCATCCCATCCAGGCCTGCTAAACCAGCATGTCTAGGGCTAGAGGCTCAGATACACATTTCAAAAAATAATTTTATTCTTACTTTTGGCTAGCTCTCCTTTTGTTGCTATACATGGGCTTTCTCTGGTTGTGGCGAGTGAGGGCTACTCTCTAGTTGCAGTGCATGGGCTTCTCTTGTTGCCGATCACAGGCTCTATGAAGCGTGGTCTCAGCAGCTGTGCACAGGCTTAGAAGCTGCGAGGCATGTGGAATCTTCCTGGAGCAGGGATCAAACCCATGTCCCAAATCCATTGGCAGGTGGATTCTTTACCACTGAGCCACCAGGGAAGTCCCGGGTGTCTCTGTCTTTACAAGGTGCCTAAGGAGATTCAGATGCTTTGCTGCTCCTGGAACCCTCTGGTCTGGGGAACAGTGTACATATAAGTAGTGTGCTCTTGGTATGTCAAGCTCATTCCTATTTCAGAGATTTAGGGCATGACTTCTAGCACCTTCTCTCCACTGAAGTCTCTGTTTAACTTTACTTCCCCTCAGTAAAGTCTTACTTGATCACTCTGTTCAAAATAACCAATCATCTTTCACTTTATTTCTTAGTGCTTATCTGGTGGTCTTATTTATTTACTTGTTCTTGGTATGTTTTCTTCACTAGAATGTATGCTCTCAAAGAGTGTGGACCTTGTCTGTCTTGTTCATGGTGGGAATTCCAGTGCTCAGGAAGAATCCTGGGTATATGAAAGGTGTGTGCTAAATACTTAGGATGAATGGATAAATTTGCCATATTTGGGAAATCCTTTTTAGAACACTCTCACGTAATGTAGATTGTTATTGTGGTTTAGTTACTAAGCTGTGCCCAGCTCTGTGACCCTATGGGCTGTATCCCACCACGTTCCTCTGTCTGCAGGATTTCCTAGGCAAGAATACTGGAGTGGGTTGCCATCACCTTCTCCAGGGGATCTTCCCGACCCAGGGACTGAACCTGAGTCTCCTGTACTGGCAGATTCTTTACCACTGAGCCACCGGGGAAGCTGCAGCTAGGAAGCAATAAAATCATCCTTTAAGACTGCCTTCATTAAGACTGAGGTAGTAAATACCTTCTTTGAGAACTTCTCTTTACATTTTGGATATTTTGCTTTATGATATCTTATTTCACCTTACTGTTTAAAAGGAAAAATTTGAGATAGCATTTCATAGACGAAAACTGCAACCCTGAACATCTATCTCATCAGTTCAATAATAATTTCCAAATGTACTTAATGGACTATTAAATCAGTAATTAGAAATCAAATCTTGCTATGCTGCAAAAGATGTCAAAATTATGTATGCTCAGACCAAGATATTTTAAAATTAAAATTTTATTTAATTAGCATTCCTCAGAGAAAGATATTCTAAAATTAAAATTTTATTTAATTAGTGTTCCCATAATCTATATTAAAATTTATTTTTACCCAGATGACTTATAAAAATATAGGCAGGGCAGTATAAATATACAGAAAGAGCTCATGGTGGTTAACAAAATTCAGTGATATCTTTAATAGTATAGTTACAACAACCAAAAAAACAAAATACAACCCAACAGAAAAAAGATTTAGGGTTTGAGGAGTAGGGAAAAATATGAATAAAGTGAAAAAACTTTTATATAAGCTATTTTGTGGGGTGTTTGGAAGCATTCTTTCCTTTCAGCCACACTTTTGTGAGTTTAAGTTAATGGATTTCTATTGCAGTCCTGTTGTCACTATTGCTAATGCTTTCCTACGGATGAGGCAGATACCTGGTTATTTAAGGAGTGGGATAAATGGGTCGAGACAGCGTTCCCTATCCCAATTCACCAGGGAGCGTTTGAGAATTCCACCTGACATGAGGACAGCACTGTGCTCTTAAACAATCTGCAGTTTGATCCGATTGTTCCCCAGTGGGGGACGTAGGCCACAGCTCACTCAAGAGTCATTGATTGGATTAACAGCCTAATTCCCAACAGATGAATAGAATACTGATGTCTTGTCAGCCCAGATCACAAAAGGAAAACACAATCTGCTTCTACAGCTCAGAGATTTAACCCTCTATTTACCCTGAGGCTAGAATTTCAGTTTTTCATACTATAATGCCTTCAGAACTATTTGCCGATAAATATAATGAAGTGGTGGTCTTTTTATCACCATTCACATATTTTCGTCCTCTTTTAGAGTAATTTTTTAAATCTTTAGAAACATGGAAAGATTTTTTATTTTAGTTTTTACTATCCACATTAGTCCTGCTGCCTAAATTCTTTTCCAATTTCCTTAAGAAATACTATATAAGCTGTTTCCTCAGGGGAACCCAATAAAAAAGGACATAGCCTTTGGGAAAAAAGGTAGCAAAATCCATACATTCAAATATAAAACTATTTTGAGCTGTTTTTCTGACATGCTGCTAAGTCACTTCAGTCGTGTCTGACTCTGTGTGACCCCATAGACGGAAGCCCACCAGGCTCCCCCGTCCCTGGGGTTCTCCAGGCAAGAACACTGGAGTGGGTTGCCATTTCCTTCTCCAGTGCATGAAAGTGAAAAGTGAAAGTGAAGTCGCTCAGTGTACCCAACTCTTAGCGACCCTATGGACTGCAGCCTACCAGGCTTCTCTGTCCATGGGATTTTCCAGGCAAGAGTACTGGAGTGGGGTGCCATTGCCTTCTCCGTTTCTGGCATAAGCAACTGATTTTATTGAAGGGAATGAATGATCGTATTAAGAGGAACAGAGTCTCAATAAAGTTAGCTTTATTTTATTCCCCTACTACACCTCTACCTTCCATCTATAATTTAATAACTTTTATGTATGGTTGTACAACTAAGAGTCAAATAAAAAGGTCTCAGTGGTATAGGTTTAAAAATAAGACCAAAAGACTTAATTCAAGCCATCTATGAATTAGAATTCTATAATAAATATATACATGTCTTGTATGAGTAGCAAAACAAAGAGTATTCTGGGCAAATTTAGTGACAGTTCATTTTGTGTACCTTTCTGCCTATAGCTGGCCAATATAGTAAGAAAGATGATTTTAGTCAGTTGTGAGTAAAAGCAATGATGGTAGTGGCGAAGCTTGTCTACTATGCTAGGCAACTTACATGTCCTCTTATGTAATCTGCCCAACAACCTTATGAAGTAGGTATTAAGTTCTCTCATTTCACAGAATGAAGAAACTGAAGCTTGGTTATGTTAAGGAACTTTGAGGTCACAGGATTTATAAGGTGTGACGCCAGAATTGAGGTTTCTGGCCCCAAAGCTTATGCTCTTAAACACTACTGGGATTTTATGGGTTTCTCTACATATCTAATATTTATATTTTTCAGTATTAAGGTATTGAAATTAAGATTCAGCCTTCTCTTAAAATCCGTTGTTATTCTTATAAAAAAAAAAAACCTCTGCATGTACAAATGCTCTCTTTTGGCTCTTCTTTTTCTTTAGGACATTTTTAAATGAATTGCATGATAGCCCCCTAAAATCAGCCACATCAAAAACCAGTAAACTTTTTTTTCTGCCTGTAGCTTTCGAGTCATAGTCAACTTCTATCCCTTTTCTTTACCTCTTATAATGTCTTTCATCAAGTGAAGTTGATGAATTCTTCTATACCGTATCTGATTCTTTCTTTCTCTACAGTAATGGACCTTATCCAAGTCCTAACCTTCTAATCCACTAATCCCTACAAGAGCCTCCCTAATAATTTATCTGGTCTCCCATCTCTTTTGCAAGCATTGTCCTTAGCCTGCCATTCTACCTGAAACTTTGAAGCATATTCTAATTGTCTTCAAGTCAGATAAGAATTCCTAACTAAGGATTTCTGTAACTTTTAATATTGTTACGGTTTTAAACATTAACACTGTACATAAAGGAAGTTTAGATCAGTTCAAATATGAGAACATATTATATAGGATAGATTGTTTATATTACTAAGTATTATACTATTACATTATAATCTGATTCTGTATGGTAATATGTTTCCATAATACCTATTATTGAAAAACAACAATTAAAGGAAAAAGAATACATGTTTTGAAAAGAGACAAGGAGAAAGCTCAACTAACACCAATTGAGACTCATTCATAAAATATGTACAGTGTAAAAGATCTTTATGCTACTCCCACGGATCTTATTTATTTTTCTATATGTATTTCAGACATGCTTTTCTTTTTGGGCATCCCTGGTGGTTCATATGGTAAAGAATAGAAAATAAAAATTTAACACTTATTTTAAAGAGTCAGATACGACTGAAGCGACTTAGCAGGAGCAGTAGCATACTTAATTTTACAGAACACTTTCACATATACCAACTTTATTAATATTTGAAACCAACAGTCTGAAGTAAGGTATTAGGTATTCACAGCTCTATTTTATAAATAAGGAAATTCAAGCTCAGTAGAGTTAAAATGACTTATCCAAAGTGATCTATTAAGCCAAACAACAGAATTAGGACTTTACATATTCCATTTATATATAAATAAGTTTTGCAATTTTTAATGTCTAATTTCCACTTCTAGAGCAAGAGCAACAGTTATCATTGAATTTGGATAAAACGTTAGCTACTAAATAATCTGTATAAAGATCCTGCCTCCATCCATGAACATGTTGAATGTTCATTCATTAAGCATCCAAAAATTCAATTGGAAAAAAAGGACAGCCTAACTGAAAACTGTATCTTTACACTAAAATAAAACAATCTGAAACAACTAGCTAGAAGATACTAATAAAAATACCAGGAAAACATTCTAAATCAAGAGATTCCCTGGAAGGTGAAAGATCTTGAGGAGGATGATTGCCAAGAAATCCCTTTCAGTCTGGGAAAGAAGGGCAACAGAGAGCGTGAAGAAGCAGAACTGCTTCCTTGCAGAGACAGAAGCATTCCAATGGTGCCTAGAGACGTGATGCTCCTGTGCCCCAAAGGATAGTTCATAAGCTCTTTTTTTTGTTTTTTAAATGATGAATATTTTTCTTTCATATGGTGTGAACTCTTAAATTCAAGGGTTTCCCTGGTAGTTCAGCTGGTAAAGAATCTGCCTGCAATGCAGGAGACCCCGGTTCGATTCCTGGGTCGAGATCCCCTGGAGATGGGAAAGGCCACCCACTCCAGTATTCTGGCCTGGAGAATTCCATGGATCGTATAGTCCATGGGGCTGCAAAGAGTCAGACATGACTGACAGACTTTCACTAAATTTTGATAGTCCTCAAGAGCATAAATTTGTGGCAGAAACCTTTGTTCTAGATGTCCAGGTAGGCACGTCCACTAACCCATCTTTAAAGTATATAACTCTGAAAGGTCTACTGTGAGTAATACCCAGAGGTTTTCATATTCTACAAGTCTAAACTTTAAGTTCCTGTCCTGTAATATAAAAACAGCATTTTAGCAGATATTTTAAAATAAGTCATATTAACTTTCCTCTCAAACAGTAATGTTAATATCAAACAGAAACCAAAATCAACCAAAAAACAAATCAACAACAACAACAAAAAACCCAACAGTTTTAATAACAAGGAAAATCAAATCAATGGTGTATCCTTTGTGGTAAACAGAGAGAAACTTGTCTGATTGTGGAAACCAGGTTAAAGACAAGGGCTTGGACAGTTGTGCCCTGAAACAAGCAGACTGCAGGTTTTATAAATACATAAGAAATAATTAAAATATAAGGGGTTTAGTGGGGTTAATCTCCTTTAAATAATCTCTGCCACAAAGCCTGTAAAGACACTGCTGGCACCAGGCCCATGTGAGACCAGCTGTCGAATATCAGAGTGGCAGAGACGAACTGCTCCCACTTCTGCACTGCCCCCTCTGTGAGGTCTTCTCTGGACCCTTCATTTCTCCCTGCACCACAGGGAAAGGCCAGCTGAGTAATACCTGTGGCCATGTGGAGCATTCTCATTTGACTTGATTGAGGAGAAAAACCAAAACATAAAAAGAAAAGTTGGTGCTGGAAAGGAGTCATGAGATACAGGCTCAGAGGCCTCTAGAGAAATGCAGGAGGGCTCCGGAAAAGTGCTGATTACCTGATTCTATTCATTTAACCCAGGGAAATTTCAAAGTCACTTTTAATTATTTTCAAACTGCATTTTAAGTAATGTAGATAGTACCCTTACTCCCAAAGGAAGCACAAAGCAGCTGATAACTCCTTAAAAACAGTAGCATTTGTTTTGCTTCCAAGTTAGCCACAAATTCAACAAATATTTTAAGGTGACAGTGCAATGAATTAAACAAGTCAGATAGATTGGGGGGGGGGGCTCCTCTACTTCTGTTACATGGTATTTCCATAATTTTAAAAGGACACCATTAAAAAATCCAAACAATAGCTTCTTGAATGACATGAAATCAATGTTATACACCACTGGAAGAAAAGATATACATGTATGCATTTTCATACATATTCCTCCACCAGGAGAAAATGAGGCTGAGTGCTGGACTGTTCTCTTTCAAAGTGTCTATTTGAGGTTCTTAAGCCTTTCTTTCCAGTTTTGTGTCTGTGATTTTCGGACACCAGCAAATCTCTCTGCTATAATTCTTCTTGTCAAAAAGGTGATTTATTTATTTATTTTTTTGTCTATTTACTTCACAGGTACACTTTAAGGACAAATAAATAGTATCTAACTCTTTAGACACTCAAGTAAAAGCTCGCTATTAGATCAATTCTAAGTATTTAAAGGAATACTGCTGACACAGCTAGAATGGAATATTCTGGATAACACAATTACCATATTTCTTACACAGAAATGATCAAGTTTCAAGGAATCAGAATATCAAATGTAATTTACTTAAAATAATAGAAGGTGCTATGAGTTTTTACATAAAACGGGCAGAAGTTCTTGTTAAAAAGAAATTTAAATAGGATACTATCAACAAAGCTTCATTCTATTATGCAATGGAACATAGAAAACTTATGTTCAGTTTCTACTTTTATTCAACAACATAGAACTCCCACACTTCTTTAATGTCCTGCACTGTCTTATAATGAAAGCTTCATCTTATGTTTTCTCTCCCTTCGGAATGGGTTTTAAAGACTGCCAAGGTGAAGGCCAAATGTCAAATATGTGCCTGTCCATTCAAGACTATTGATGTTCATCAATACATTTTTCACACATCAGAGTGCTCTCAGATGTTAATGACTTTCAGGCTAAATGATTAGATTCAAATTTTGAACCACTGACCCAGAGGTATCTTTTCACAGGTCCCCTAGGTCAGTGGTCCTCCCAGTGTGGGCCCTGGGACAGTGTTCTCAGTTCGACCTAGGAACTTGTTAAAAGTGCAAATTAGGCTCCACCCTAGACCTATTGAACCAGAAACTCTGGTAGTTGGGCCCAGAAATTTGTTTTAACAAGTGCAGGTGATTCAAATGCTAGCTAACATTGAGGACAACTCCCCTATGCTGGTATGCTGCGCTGAGCTCAGTCACTTCAGTTTTGTCCAATCCTGCAATCCTATGGACTGCAGTCTGCCAGGCTCCACCATCCATGGAGTTCTCCAGGCAAGAATACTGGAGTGGGTTGCCATTTCCTTCTCTAGGGGATCTTCCCAACCCAGGGATCAAACCCACATCTCTTATAGCTCCTGCATTGGCAGATGGATACTTTATCACTAGGGCCACCTTTATTCTCTGTAAATGAGCACCATCTTTTGGACAGCAGTGAACAAATGACACGTTACAAACTGTTTACTAAATTATTAACAATTTATCTTTTCCTTAATTTTAAAATTTAAACATACTTGGCAGGATTTCTTTTCATCTTCTAGGGAAAAGCTGCCCATCAGAGAGACCATTATAATCTGGTACACTGTTTTTATAGTTCTGTAACATAAACTGACATTTATTGGAGCTTCACATAAGATTTTTCCATCAACGGAAGTGTTGGAAGAGCAATAACCAAGTGTGCTGTGTTGGGCAAATACCTACATATCAGGATACTTTTCAAAGCCATCAGGCAAAGGGGGTCAGTTGAATTTTTTTTACTGCACAGGCTAATGCTTTAAAAGTGTCTTGATGGAATCAAGGAAATTGGATTGTCCCCCCATTTGCTGGGCTAAAACAAGCCTTTTTTATTTATCCCATTAGAGGAACACAAGAGAAACCTTTTAAATGTCACTAAAAATTTCCCTGCATGGCAAAACCCAGTCAAAAGGGTTTTAATTTTCTCTGAGAACTCTTAAGTAACGCAGTATGTCAAGGTTTAATAAATTGTAGGTGGGGATAGTTTTTGTTACAGGCAACAGGCAACTTTATTCTTACTAAACAGGTGCTTAGACATGCTTTAGGCTTCTCTATATTGAGAGAGGTTAGGGCACTACCTCAAACAGCAGAAAACTCAACTTTGGTCCAAATAACAGCAACAAAAAATAACCATGATGGAATCTATAATCTGAGACAAATTTTTAGAACACATAAAATGATAATATTTTTAAATTGTATTTAAAGTGATGGTTAATCTTCCTATATGTGACATTTTTGTATTGAGCTAGAAAAATTTCTCGAAGAATCTGGCTTTGAACAAAGCTTAAGGAGAACACAGAGAAGGTATGTAACCTTTTCTCAATAGAAAGAAGTATTGCAGAGCAAAGACTGTATTCCCAACCTGTAATAGGGTAAAACCCCCTAGTATGCAACTTCAAAATACTACAGGAACATGTATTCATCAAGACAAGTTGACTTATATAACATGGATTACACATTTATAGAAATTTATGATATATAAATATACCTTCTATGACCTTATGTTTATTTTGATGTATTTGCTGATTAGATATCACCATTAAACACTGAGATTTTCTTGGTTGATTTTTTCCATCTTCAACAAAATATTTAAAGTACTTCCAATCATAGTATAGAAGGAATGCCAGAATGGAGGACTTTAAGTGGGGGAGGAGGAGGTATCACTTAATCTATAAGTAAGAGTGGTTCCTTTCTGAATCTCAACTTTATTAGAAATATTGTTAACCATATTCAAATGAGAATCATACAGCTTACCCCATTCCCTAGCTCCCCAGATGAAGAAAAAGAGGGGAAATCATGCCAAAGAGAAAAGATATCTAATATTTCAAAAGAGAGCAATTAATAATTATGTCAAGTATTCCTCTTTATTACCTGCTTTTAAACAATAATTTTAGCTCACATCAGGGTCAGATGGCATGGGGTCCAACAACAAAGTAGTTCTGTAGGGGAATCCTGCAGGCTTCACTGACTGTTCGTGTTTCAAGTCTACCCTGTGACCAGCTATACCCTATGACTATAGCTACTTCAGAGGGAGGCTTAGTGAAGTACTGGCTGACAAAAGAAGAATGTGTAGTCGACTGGGAAAAAGAAAAATTGCCCTTTTGTCATGTCTAACCAGCTATTTCTATACTTTTGATAAACATACTTTAATTATTCATTAAAATTTGTACTTAAAAGCTAGTATTCTCTTTAATGGAAACTCCAGCCTTATTACTTAAGTTCCTAACAACTTAATGTATTTCATTATTAGTTATTCTATCCTTTATATACAGCTTTTCTTTTTTTAGGTGTTAGCAATAACTCAGAAGCTTTAAATGAAATTCTATGTTATTATGCCTTGAAAGTTGAGTCACTGAAAAATCTCCCAAGTCTGTCAACATTCATAAAAGAACCATCAATTATCAAAAGACAGACTAAACAAGCAACTGAAGGACTGAAAATAGCAGTAAAGGAATGTATTAAGATTCTATAATGAATATTAAATAATTAAAAGATCCTGTCATGGCTTTACTGTTGCTTTCATAGGAAGACCTTTGCTAATCCCAAACCCTGACATTCATGTGAATAGTTGAGAAAATTTAGTTTTGTTTTCTTTGCCAGAATATAGGAATTCTTAATTCTCGATTCTTAGAGTCCCAGAACATCTAAGGAAGGGCTTCAGCAAGTGTATGAACCTATTAAAATTGTTAGCAAAAATTCTATATCCATACCCTTTCTCTCTGGTGTTTATAGCTTTCCTCATATTCTTCCTATAAAAATTAAGGACGCCTGTTGTAGGGTAGCAGTATACATTAAAAGACTGGCCATGAATTGGCAATTGCTGAAACTGGATGAGTATACAGAAGTTTGTTATACTATTCTACTTAATTTTGCACATCTTTTTAAATTTTTGTGATTATTAAAAAAAAACTGCTGTGAAAGAAACTCACTGTGCATACAAATCAGTTCTTGATAAAGGGCTGTGGTAAATCTAAGCAAACCGCTAAGATAAGTGATAATTCTATCTTTCCTTACACCTAGGTTTGATCCCTGGGTTGGGAAGATCCCCTGGAGAAGGGAAAGCCTATTCACTCCAGTATTCTGGCCTGGAGAATTCCATGGACTGTGTAGGCCCTGGGGTTGCAAAGAGTCAGACAAAACTGAGTGACTTTCACTTTCATTACATCATAAAGTAAGTCAAATGAAGGTAGAAGATTTGGAGTTTTATAAAACATAAGTGTGAAAATCTTTTATGGCAAAACTTTCAATGATGCAAGTTACTTTACTTTTGAGATCATTATTCTGTTTCACAAAATGTCAAAATTTGACACAAAATCACAACAAATGAGACAGAAAGGGTAACTGGTAAAGTAAAGATTGCAAAGACAAAGGAGGTGGTGGTTTGGTGCTTGCAGGGGAGGGGGAAACAGAAAGGAATAAAGTGGTGGGTTTAATCAAATCACTTTGAAAAGCTGCAGCCTCTCAGAGTTAACCTTGCCAATCAGAGGAAGCAGGAGTAGAAGCATGTTTGCGCGCATTAAACTTACCTGTGTCCTTGAACCTGTGGTGCACTGCCTCCTCTCAAGCAGCCTGGGAAGACTTCGTAATGCTCACCCTTAGAGAGAACCTTGAATTCCATTAGAAAGCTCCACAGGAAGGAGAAACCCTCAAGTGGCAGCTTGAACCACAGAGAGAGCTCATAGCCTTTACTAATATTAGAAGTGAGCTCATGGGATTAAGTCTGCAAGTCCTGGAAAATTAAAAGGTATGAAC
Organism: Aepyceros melampus; assembly: GCA_006408695.1. NCBI lineage: Eukaryota > Metazoa > Chordata > Mammalia > Artiodactyla > Bovidae > Aepyceros > Aepyceros melampus. Next base: position 15,103 of record SJXQ01003841.1, on the reverse strand, counting down.
ACACTGACAAATGCCATTATATCAATAAGACATCTTTAAGTCTTCTTTCCTTTTTTTTCTTAAAGATATGGCAAATATTTAAAATGATACCATAAAGACTGCTTACTAAGTCTACAATTAAATTCTATAACTGGTCTGGTTATAGTCATTATGATTATAATATTTACCTCTGTATTATGCTTTGCTATAAAATCATTCACCCATGTGATGACCTAGTAAATTTTATACACAAACTATTCTTTTAAATAAAAGGAAATATGAAAGTAGATACTACCTTGTCTTTCACATCACATCTGTTATTATAGTTCTACTGTTCTGTATAATGAAAAAGTATCTTATACAATGTACAGTTTTAATACTACATGTAGGCAGCTCAGACTCAAGCTGTAGGAGAAATTTCTAATAATGAAAACTTTCCAAAATGGAATAGACTACTTTGTGAAGTGAACAGAAATGTTCAAACCAAGGCTAGCTGGCTTAACTACTTTCTGGAAATTGAACAGAGAAAATTACTGCAGTAGGTGGGAAGTTGAACCAGATGATCATAAAATTTCCTTTCTAACTTTATGATTTTACAATTATGGTTTATTCAAAGTAACAAAATCAGTGGCAGAATAGAAACTGGAATCTAGGCAATGTGACTCAAATCTAGTTTTTCTAAACACAAGGTTATAGACTCCCTCAAATGTCCTCAGGCAGTTAATAGAGTGAGGTTAATTGGGTCAGGGAAGCAATAGTGGGGGCTTCCCAGGTGGTAGTGATAACCTGCCTGCCAATGCAGGAGACACAGGAGACTGGGCTCGATCCCTGGGTCAGGAAGATCCCCTGGAGAAGGAAATGGCAACCTACTCCAGCAATTTTGCCTGGGAAATCCCATGGACAGAGGAGCCTGGCAGGCTATTGTTTATGAAGTTGCCAAGTGTCAGACACGACTGAGCATAGCACATTCACACAAGCAATAGTGCGCTGATGGGAGTCAGAGAGCTCAGGGCCTGTCAACAGAGGGCAGCAGCTACTTAGCTCCAGCTGATTGCTGACCTATGGGAACTTGCCCAGCATTACCAAAGTTCCATGGACAGAGAAGCCTGGAGGGTTACAGTCCAAAGGGTCGCAAAAAGTCAGACATGACTGAGCATGCACGCACTGTATTTTCAGATTTTTCAAGAGAATCCTAATGGCTACACTTTTATGTGAAATTAATTGGGGCTTCCCTTGTGGCTCAACTGGTAGGGAATCTGCCTGCAATGCCGGAGACCTGGGTTCAATCCCTGGGTTGGGGAGATCCCCTGGAGAAGGGAAAGGCTACTCACTCCAGTATTCTGGCCTAGAGAATTCATCCATGGGGTGAAAGGAGTCGAACATGGCTGAGCAACTTTCACTTTCAGACTCACAATTAATTGGTAGTTAATTATAAACTGTTGTAACACTGTAGGTGCCAAACAAAACATAGATATTTGGGCTGCATATGACCCATGCCAGTTTGTGACTATGAGACTTTCCACAGAAATTCCATTTTCAAACTGTTGATTTTGTAAACTCTTCTCTACATTCTTCAAATTTATCAACATCCTTTGTGAAAAACAAATGTCTAAATTTTATGTTTTATATTAACTATAGTCCTCTATGGATATAATAATATTTTGCTCTGGTTACTACAGTGGTGGTGGTATGTTGGCTTTTGTAAGATTAACACTACATTGCTGTCTCATTATTCACCATATTCAACCATTGTCTCATTGTTCACAATAACTCAAATTTTCTGCAGATAATATTTGTGTATAATCAATCTCTAAACCTGAGCATATGAATTAGCCTATAATATTATATAGCACTTAATTTATAGAAAAATCATCTTTCCTTTAAAGAGTCACTTTCCCCCCTCAATTCTTATTCCCATCTTTTAGGCATTATTAACCACTCCAGATGTTCAAGCTGGTTTGAGAAAAGGCAGAAGAACCAAAGATCAAATTGCCAACATCCGCTGGATCATCAAAAAAGCAAGAGAGTTCCAGAAAAACATCTATTTCTGCTTTATTGACTATGCCAAAACCTTTGACTATGTGGATCACAACAAACTGTGGAAAATTCTTCAAGAGATGGGAATACCAGACCACCTGACCTGCCTCTTGAGAAACCTATGTGCAGGTCAGGAAGCAACAGTTAGAACTGGACATGGAACAACAGACTGGTTCCAAATAGGAAAAGGAGTACATCAAGGCTGTATATTGTCACTCTCCTTATTTAACTTCTATGCAGAGTACATCATGAGAAACGCTGGGCTGGAAGAAGCACAAGCTGGAATCAAGATTGCCGGGAGAAATATCAATAACCTCAGATATGCAGATGATACCACCCTTATGGCAGAAAGTGAAGAGGAACTCAAAAGCCTCTTGATGAAAGTGAAAGTGGAGAGTGAAAAAGTTGGCTTAAAGCTCAACATTCAGAAAATGAAGATCATGGCATCTAGTCCCATCACTTCATGGGCAACAGTGGAAACAGTGTCAGACTTTATTTTGGGAGGCTCCAAAATCACTGCAGATGGTGACTGCAGCCATGAAATTAAAAGACGCTTACTCCTTGGAAGGAAAGTTATGACCAACCTAAATGGCATATTCAAAAGCAGAGATATTACTTTGCCAACAAAGGTCCATCTAGTCAAGGCTATGGTTTTTCCAGTAGTCGTGTATGGATGTGAGAGTTGGACTGTGAAGAAGGCTGAGCACCAAAGAATTGATGCTTTTGAACTGTGGTATTGGAGAAGACTCTTGAGAGTCCCTGGGACTGCAAGGAGATCTAACCAGTCCATTCTGAAGGAGATCACCCCTGGGTGTTCTTTGGAGGACTGATGCTAAAGCTGAAGCTCCAGTACTTTGGCCACCTCACACGAAGAGTTGACTCATTGGAAAAGACTCTGATGGTGGGAGGGACTGGGGGCAGGAGGAGAAGGGGACGACCGAGGATGAGATGGCTGGATGGCATCACTGACTCAATGGACGTGAGTCTGAGTGAACTCTGGGAGTTGGTGATGGACAGGGAGGCCTGGCATGCTGCGATTCACGGAGTCACAAAAAGTTGGACATGACTGAGCAAATGAATTGAACCGAACCACTCTATGAGATCAAACCAGTTAATCTTATAGGAAATCAACCCTGAATATTCACTGGAAAGACTGAGGCTGAAGCTCCAATACTTTGGCCACCTGATGCGAAGAGCTGACTCATTGGAAAAGACCCTGATGCTGGGGAAAGACTGAAGGCAGGAGAAGGGGATGACAGAATGAGATGGTTGGATGGTATCACCAATACAATGGACATGAGTTTGAACAAACTCTGGGAGATGGTGAAGGATAGGGAAGCCTGGAGTGTTGCAGTCCATGGGGTTTCAAAGAATCAGGCACAACTTAGCAACTGAACAACAACCTGAGTGTGTCAGTTTGATCATTAAAATAGCAAGATTACCATTTCCAGACCTTATTCTGTTGACTCACTTGGAAGAATTTTGTTAATTTGTGTAACATCTTCACCCTTAATTCACCCTAATAATATGACATTTAGAAGAATATTTTAGACTCAGCAACATTAAGTACAGTGAGATGTATTTTATACAGACAGAGACAAGACGGCAGAGTAGATGTGAGCTCAACTCCTATGAAAACATCAAAATCACAACCAACTGCTGAACAATTGACCAAAAAATGCTGGAACCTACCAGAAAAGATATTTTACATCCAGAGACAGGGAAGAAGCCACGAGATGGTAGGAGGGGTACAATCAAGATAAAATCAAATTCCAAATCCAGTTTGTGGGTCACCCACGAACTGGAAAATAATTATACCACAGTAGTTCTCCCACTGGAGTGAAGTCTGAGTCCATATCAGGTTCCCCAGCCTGGGGGTCTGGCAATGGGAAGAAGAACCCATAAAGAATTTGGATTTGAAGCCAAGTGGGGTTTGACTGCAGGAATTCCACAGGACTGGGAAAAGAGAAATTTCACTCTTGGAGGGTACACACAAGGGGAAAAAACAGTACCCTCGTAAAAGCCCAGGCCAGACCTACCTGCTGGTATTTATGGATCTCCCATGGAGACAGAGGATGGCAGTGGCTCATTGCAGGGACAAAGAGACTGGCAGTGGAATTTTGGGGACTACACATTGGGGTAAGCCCTCTTGGGGGCTGCCACTTTCTTATCAAGACCTGACCTTACCCAACAGCTTGTAGGCTCCAGTGCTGGGATGCCTTAGGTCAAACAACCATCAGGGCAGGAAAACAGCCCTGCCGTCAGCAGATAAGCTGCTTAAAGTCTTCCTGAGCACACAGCTGCCTGCTGAACACACTCCCTTACAAAGCACTGCTCACCAGAGGGATAAGACCCATTCCCTTCCACCAGGAGGCCTGCACAAGTCTCTCAGACAGTATCATCCACCTGGAGGCAGACAGCAGAAGCAAGAACTACAGCCCTGCAGCCCATGGAACACAAACCACAATCATAGAAAGTTTGACACAAATGAGACAGCAGAAGAATATGTCCCAGATGAAGGAACAAGATAAAGCGCCAGAAGAACAACTAGCGAAATGAAGGGGAGATAGGCAATATACAGCAAAAAGACCCTAACAAGAACCTATTTATATACCACAGGGAACTCTGCTCAATATTCAGTAATAACCTAAATGGGAAAACAGTGTGAAAAAGAATATATAAATGTATATGTATAACTGAATCATTTTGCTGTATACCTGAAACTAACATAATACTGTTAATCAGCTCTATCCCGATATAAAATAAAAATTAAAAAAAAGGAAAGAGTGAAAAAGTGAGGTTCATAAAGAAAAACAGGATAGCAATAAGGAGAGACTTGGGCAACAATGTGATAAAAATATACTATAAGACACACTAAAAAGTGTGTTATAAATGCATAAAATACTATAAATGCATAAAGTTATGATAGAAGGTGGAATTTAAAATTGTGGGAAACAGATTTGAAATGGCATTTGAGATTTAAATGACATTGTGACAAATTTGAATCTGTCCTAAATATAGGTCAGGATAAACTCCAAATGGATCAGGGATTTAAATGTAATATAAAATGAAACTAAAAAAAAATGATAGAATAAAATGTAGAATATTTTTTAAGAAAAATAAATATATTTTATAAAATGTATACATTTAAATAATAAATTTTGGAAATCAACAGTAAATCTCAGAAATCATCAATAAGTCACTATTTCTACATTTGAACTAGTTCTTTTAAGGCAAATGACAGATCAATCTCAAGTTCAATGAAGTTGCCTGACTTCTTAAAAAGTTACAGAATTAATCCATATCTGAGGGCACAATCAACATGTGTACAAAAGGTTAAGACTCAGCTGTAGGTAGTAGCTGAGGTGTTCAGAAACCTTTATCATTAAGTAGATGACCTGGGGATTAAAAAAAAAAAAAAACAGTTCTTTTGTTTTGAAGCTTATGATAGCATAAGATGTCAACAATTTCTGGTTTATAGCAACAGCAAGAGAGAGTGTAGCCAGGGGACCATTAAGAAGGAGCAATTCACTCTACCAGGTCATAACACTTTGACAGTGTTCTATAATTCAGTTAGATGTAAAAATAAGATGGCACTGGGTGTTCTCTCAACTCAAAGTAATTTGAACTTGATTCACACTGTACCGTGAGCCAGTTGTTCATTATCAGATACAAGCTCAGCAAAAGAAGTGACTATTTGATATGAAAATGACAGAAAAAAATAGCTTACTAAAGAAAATCATGACCTGTGAGCATAGAAAACACAAATTAAAACTCACACTGAAAAAAAAAATCACACTGAAAGAGAAAATCTGTTGAACGAGACGATGTCTAAATAAAAGAATTTCATTATAAATAAAAAAATGTCAAGGACACACAGAACTTATAACCTCATAAAATGCACCAGATGCCTATGAATTCTAAAGCACTGAGTTACTGTGATAAGAGTAAGACAGCAGCTTAATGCAGGGGAATAGCATGAATGAATCTGCAGTCAAAATACCTAACTGTGAACTCTGGCTGTCCTACTTACTAGCTTTGTGCCCTTAAGCTATTCATATAACCTCTCGGAGCTTTCAGTTTAGTGAAATGAGAATGCCACACAGGACTCCTGTAAGGATAAAATGACTTAAAGTGTATAAAATTATTTTGTAGAATAATTAAAAAAAATTGGTCTTTAAATACAGGTTTAATTATCCTTGTTCACAATTTTCAGACTTCTCTATCGACTTTTGTCTCTCTCTGTTAACCCAGAAAACTCTGCTTGCATACACTTGTTTTGTTAAAAAATATTCACAAAATGCCTCCAAAGCTCCAGGGACTTAAATAATACTACAGCCTTGGTACATAGTGAGGACTGAACAGACTTAGTCTCCTCCTTCATAATCTGTTATAGGGCAACTCTTTTTTTTTTTAAATAACAAAACCTTTTTTCAGAAGCCTAATCGTAAAATATTAAGGTAAAACAGGTAAAAGTTGAAGTGGGGAAGGAAATTTCTAGTTAAGGTAACTCTGGGGAGATTCACAGAGCATTCTGAAAACCACCAAAGTGGTAGGAAGGCCTCTCCCTACAAGCGGAGATGAGATCTCCAGAACCCCTTTCCTTACCTCACCCTGGTTCCATCCTGTATCACAAAGGGCCTCACAGACGTAAGCACAGACACAGCTCCCATGTCCAGGCTCAATCCATTCCCCCGCCTTCCATTCACTTGCCCTTGGCCACCCTTTGGCCTAGCAAGATCTGCCCTTGAGTTGAATCCTGGAAGTAAACTGGACCATTTGGACTGATCTCTACAGAAGCCAGTTGCATGGCTGGTGGAAGACCTGGTTTAAAAATACAAAGTAGGTGTAAATCTTACATTGTGCAAGAGGAAAATGAGAGAGACATGAGTATCTGATACCTCAACTCTTTTTCTTACTACTGCAGTCATACATACCTTCTACCATAGTTTTAAAGAGATTGTCTATATTTCTTTCAACCCACTCAGTATTAAAAGGTTAGTTGAAATAAATTGCATTTGTAAAAAGTGAACAGTCTGAAAAAGATAACAGCTCAATGAACCTGTCCACTGTCAAGAACAATAAGTGACTTCAACATGGGCACTGTGGTTTCATGATGCATAACCTGCACTTAAGAATAAATCTTACTTATCTTTAGAACAAACTCTTTTTTACTGCTCAAGAATGCCTATCTGACATGTGTTACAGTGTATTTGTTTAAGCCTGCCACACACAGACAATTCTCACAGAACAAAGCACATTTGCCAGATTTGTTGAGAAAATCATGAAGTATGCATATAACCTTGTTAAAATCAATTTTCCCTAATTTTTTTCCTTTCATTCTTTCCATAAATTTCTAGAAGGCATTGTTTCTTTGAGGTATTGTTATTTCTATCCTAAATTTTTATTCTTGGCTTATCAAAAACACACTATGTGACATGTCAGGTACTATGTTAGGAGTTGGGAACTGAAAAATATCAAAGTTCCTAGTCTACTCTCAGAGAGCCTAGTCTTATGAATGGAGATAATTATAATAAAAATGATATATTCTATGACAGATTGTAAAAAAAAAAGTTTATTACACAAGTGCAAAAGAGGAAGGTCTAAAGGGAGTTTGTGGTGGAAGGTAAAGGAGGTGAGGCTAGGTCAAGGTCTTCCCAAAAAAAGGTGATGCTTTGATGAAAAAAGATATAAAAAAGGATTTTGTATGTGTATGTCTGTGCACACTCACAAATATGTATATGTGTTTCAGGCTGGGAAAGTATCTACAAAGAGACAATCATTTTTCAATATTTTATATTTACTTAATGTATATTATATGTCAAACATTATGCAAGAGACCACTAGGAATATTCAAGAAACAGAAAACTGATCCCTGACTTCAGAGAACTCACAACCAACTGAAGAGACAACACAAGGTGGACAGTATGGTAACCTGATTAATACAGTAACACTAGTTCGATAAAACTGCTGGAGAATATTCTACTTATATGTGTAGTTTTCTTGAGAACTGAGATTCCTTTTTAATTTCACCTTCTTAAGTTAGGAATTTTTCCACCATGCTTGCTTTAAAAAAAAGAAAAATTTATGTGGCTGTGCCGGGTCTTAGTTGCAGCACGTGGGATTTTCAGTTGGGGCATGTGGCATCTAGTCTCCTGACCAAGGATTATTACATGAAAAAAGAGACTAAATATGCAGTCATATCTGATGCACAATTCTATGAAAAACAGCAACTGCTCAGCCAATAAGATGATATATAAATCTGCATTGCTCCTTTAAAAATGCAACTATATCTGGGAATTCTAACCAGTTGTTAATAACTCATCACAGGAATGAATTACTTTAATCTGATTGCTTTTATCCTAACTCCTACTTAAGATTAGGAAACACCGAAGAACTGGCAGGTGAATAAAGGGTTCAGAATCACAAATCTGGCACTATAGAATTAGGTGTAGATATTTATAATTTTGAAATTATCTTCCCAATGCCCCTTATTCCTGACTTACTTATAGAGTAACCATAATTTCTAGAGCTGAAGCTTATTTTTTAACAGATCTATAGTTGATTGTGATGACCCAGGTTTGGAAACCTCTGAGATATAAAAGTGAGCTCATCAACTTCATAAAATAAGGAGCACTAGATAAAATAGTTTGGTCAAAGAGGTGGGACTTTGAAAGTAACCATAAAAGTTGAGAATGGATTCACAGATGAGAGACCACTAGAAGCTTTTTTTTTTAAATCATAGAATAAGATACTGAAGTAAAATTTAGATGATGACCTTTAAAGAAGACTAATCTGTCATAATTATGTAGGATAAAGTCCTGTTAATAAGTTGCCACAATAACATACACATGAAGGAATGATACTTTGGACTAGAAAAGTGTCAGTGGAAATGGAATATATACTGTGAAGTTTTCCCTACCTCACAAGGCCAACACTTGCAGATCTTAGGAGTCCTTTTTCACAGTTAAGATAGTAGCTGAGCCTGAGTGGCAATGATGTTATTAAATGGTGAGTGAAATGACAAAGTTCTGTGCTAATTAAGTAATTATTATGGTTAAACAATAATATAATGCATAAAATTGCCCAGCTTTTGACAGCTAAGAAGAAACTGAAAGTATGAGTAGAATGCGACAGAGGGAAGCCTTTGCTAGTAACACACTAGCCTAATGGTTTTATTGCACATGGTTCTTCTTTATTGCTTTTTATTATGAAAATATTTGCATATATAGAAAAGTACAGACTCACTACTTAATAATCCTTAACATTTTACCATATTTTTCTTTTCTGTTGAAGCAGTTAAATTATAAACAGTATCACATTTTATCCCTAAATATTTACTGTGCACCTAGTAACAAGGAAAATTCCTATACAACCACAATACCACGATCACATTTAAGGGCTAACGCTACCTCCTTAAGGTAGCACGGCCTCTTCACAGTTATGTACAAATTAAGACAACACAGGCTTGTATTATGTTCTTCCCCCAAAGAAATCCTATTAATGTATACTCTTTTTGAATTATTAATGGGAAAGTTAGCTCTCACAATTAGCCAACTTTGCAAATCGTTTGGATCTTACTGGCAATGTGATAGAAACCCCTCTCTCATTAATAAAAAGTATTAGAGAGTGGATGGCCACAAACAGAAGTCACTTTTATTGTATACAGTGCTTCCACAAGACATGCAAGAGTTCTTGAGAGTATTATTTACTTCTTTCTAAGTGTCATGGGTATGGACTGACCAGAAAGAGCTCTGACACGCTCAAGACTTTGCCCTTAACAGAAGAAGAACTCTTGCCAGTGTCAGATAATCTGTCACTATAAGCTACTTGTATCCAAGCCAGATATTTATTGCTATTGATCTGCCTGGTCCTAGCAAAAGACTTTTGTTCTCCCAGACCGGGACTTTGACCTCAATTAAGTTATGAATTTCAATCCGATAGACTGCTCCACTTACCCTACTGCTCTCCCTGACTGATTAATTAGAATTAGCTAGGCCGAGAGTCACCCCAAGCTCCTCATGGATCATGTTATTTTAATAATAAATAAAGGAATAGCAGCAATGTACAAGAAGTATTTTGAAAGATTGCTCATCTAGGAACATCATTCAGAATCTGCCAATATCAATTTCTCTGACTTTGATTCCCTCATTTACTTTTCTTTTCATCCTTCGGAATTCCCCCTTTTATTTCAGGTTTCTAAACATGTTCTTTGCATGGAGAAAAGTACTTTCATTTTAGCACTTTACTGTTATTCTAGAGTTTCATTAGACAGTAACTCATCAAAGCAACTGTTTGCAAAAGTGTAATCTCAGAATACGAAGGAAAAAACATACCATTATCTACGAAAAATACTAGTTTTTAGCTAGAGTTTCTCTATTGCTAATTAGTACATAAAAGCAGACAAATCAGAATGCCACTGAGAAGGCAATAGCCACTCTTGCAAAAACTAAGAATGCACAAATTATTTTTAATCCATAACCCATTGGGACAGATCATATATTGGCCACTGAGAATTCTAAACCATGTTAATTTCAACAATAATCAGTGGGATCAGGATTTGCTAATGACTTACCCCCTAAATATAAAAGATTATTTAAAAATGTAAAAAATATATAAAAATGTTTGTATTCTGGAATGTTGTATTTAGTATTTGATACTGAAATTATAAGATTTTTAGAAAGTATAAAGAGAGTCCTAAAAAGGATATATATCAATTATCCATTGATATTTTGACAAGTAAAAATGCCTTTACTTATTGATTATTGAAATTTTGAGTTTTCACTGACTCGAGTACATAAAAAAAGATTTATTTAGAATGCTAAGATTGATAGTGACTTCAATATTAAAAGAAATGCAAAATTAAAGCACAAACTCTGTCCTCAAAATGCCAAGAATTCCATGCATATTTGGAAGATACACTTTGAGTATAAAACATTGTGTGTGTGTGCTTAGTCCCTAAGTCATTTCTGATTCTTTGTGACCACCATGGACTGCAGCCGCCAGGCTCCTCTGTCCATGGGATTTCCCTGACAAGGTTACTGGAGTGGGTTGCTATTTCCTTTTCCAGGAGATCTTCCCAACCCAGGGATAAAAACTCACGTCTTCTGCTTGACACTGATTCTTTACCACTGAGCCACCTGGGAAGCCCATAGAAGGTTATGCCATAACATTATAAATCAGTGATTTATCAAGCCTTTAAGAATGGAAATGTTCTTATCAAATAATATTGCAGGAAAGAAATAGGCACACATGAAAATGGTTCTTGTAATAAAAAATAAATCAATTATATATTTGAAAAGTATATAGCTACTAGGTTTATTCTCCATCTCTCTTCTTCCCCCAATCACATACATGTTCATTTGGTTTTCTGTAGATTATATAAAACGTCATTCATTTTAGAGAAGAATGTTATATGTTCCCACAGAAAAGTTCTAAGCTCAACTACTAGTAAACATTTCTTCCTCAGCACTCAAAATATATTAGCCATCTAGGAAGACAGTAAAACTGGTATGAGAACTAGACTGTTTACAGTGTGTGCAATAATCAAGGATTAAAGAAAAATTTGAAGACTAAGGCTATTTTCATAATGATCTATTCAGCAGGAAAAGAAGATCAAAGAACAAATGTGTTTTGACAAACAGCTTCTGTTTTCACACCTGACTTTCATTAAGTTGCAGCATATTCTTAAGTGGAATTAAAAAGCAATTCTCTAGCAAATCATACAGGCAATTTAACACATTAGCCCAGACTTTTCAAATGACCTGTTAATTAGGGCCACCTCATGTGAGGGTAAACAGGAAAATTTAGCATTCTCAGGCCTTCACTTACAGTTGAAATGCTGAAATGTAGATAATGACTTAATGCCATATAAATGATATGGAAACCTGCATTAAAGTAAATAAATTGGAGAGCTAAAAGTCTCAAACATTATTTAGAAAACTTAGTAAACAGTTTATATAGCAAATAAGATACATATATAAGAATAGATTTAACTAGAAATGGGCAAAACTTCTAAGAGAAAACTCCTGAAAGATGCAAAAGTAGACTTGATCAAATGGAAAGACATCCCCTGTATTTGGATAGGATGACTCAACATGATTATGTCAATTCTCCCTAATTTATAAATTCAATGAAATCCCAATAAGCTATTTTACGGAGTTAACACAAATTGAAATTAAAGTTCATATAAAACAAACAAACATGCAAGAATGGCCAGGAAAACATTTAAAAACTATGAGGGAGAAAGAGTCATTCCAGACTTTAATACCTACTATGAAGCCTTGTTATTAGATATTGTTGTATTGATTCTTTTAGACAAATAGACCAGTTTAATACAATAGAAAATCCAGAATTAGACCCAAATATATATGGCAATTCAGTATATGACAAAGCTGGCATGTCAGATCACTGGGGAATTGACTTCGAAATAATAGGAAACCATTTGGAAGGAGACAAAATTAGGTCCATTTCCCATACCATGATGATTCATGGGGCTGCAAAGAGTTGGACACGACTGAGCAACTGAACTGAACCCATACCATATATTTAGGGATCTAAATGTAGACTATGAAACCATACAAGTACTAAAAGAAAAAATGGATGAATTAAGCTTTAATCTTGGTATAAGAAAATTTTAACCATGACTTAAAATCCAGAGGCAATAAAAAGAAAAGCTGGTAAATCTACCTACATTAAAATAAATATTTTTCATGACAAAAGATACCATAAACAAAGCCAAAAGACAACTGAAAAACCTGGGGGGAAATATCTGTCAACATATGTCACAAAGGGCTAATACCACTAATATATAAAGAATTCTTTAAAATTGAGGTATACTAGGTCAAAAATCTGATAAAAAAATGTGAACAGACAATGCACAGAGAAGATATAAAAATAGCCCTCTAAAATATGAAAAGACATAACAACTCACACAAACTAGAACTACACTGACAACACTGAGATACCAATTCTCCATAAGATGGCAAAAATGTAAAAATATGAAGAATACAATGTGACAAGACTGTAAGGAAAAAGGCACTCCATAAATTGCTAGTGTGAATGCAATCTGGTACAACTGTTCTGGAGAGAAATTTGGCAATACCTAAAAATACTATCAGTTCACTTCAGTCACTCAGTTGTGTCCGACCTCTGCGACCCCATGGACTACAGCAAAGCCAGGCCTCCCTGTCCGTCACCAACTCCCAGAGCCTACTCAAACTCATGTCCATCAAGTTGGTGATGCCATCCAACCATCTCATCCTCTGTTGTCCCCTTCTCCTGCCTTCAATCTTTCCCCGCATTAGGGTCTTTTCAAATGAGTCAGTTCTTTGCATCAGGTGGCCAAAGTATTGGAGTTTCAGCTTCAGTATCAGTCCTTCCAGTGAATATTCAGGATTTACTGGTTTGATCCCCTTGCAGTCCAAGGGACTCCCAAGAGTTTTCTCCAATACTACAGTTCATAAGCATAAACTGTTTGGCACTCAGCTTTCTTTGATGGACAGGGAGGCCTGGCATGCTGCAGTTCATGGGGTCGCAAAGTGTCGGACACGACCGAGTGAATGAACTGAACAGCTTTCTTTATAGTCTAACTCTCACATCCATACATGATTACTGGAAAAACCATAGCTTTGACTAGACAGACCTTTGTTGGCAAAGTAATGTCTCTGCTTTTTAATACGCTGTCTAGGTTGGTCAAAGCTTTTCTTCCAAGGAGCAAAGAATCTTTTATGCACTTATCTTTTGACCCAGTAATTCCACTTACAGGAATCTATCCTGAAGGTACATGTCCAACAAGATGAAAATACATATGCACAGTGCCATGAGTTATAGCATTAGAAGTGCCAAACACTGGATATTATCTAAATGCTCATACACAGAAGAGAGGTTGAATAAACTATGACATATCCACACAGAGTACTATGCAGCTGTGAAAAAAGGATAAAGATCTTTATGAAATGATATGGAGTAACTTTCAGGACCTATTGTCAAATGAAAGAAATGAAGTGCAAAAGATTATAGAATGTTATTTTCATGTAAATTAGAAGAGGATAAATGAAAATGGTAGGCACTTGCCTATTAGTGCAAAAGAGATATGGGAAAGATAAGCCAGAAACAAAAGAGGCTGGTTACCTATAAGAGAATGGATAAGAAAGTAGTGGAAATGAAAGACCTATGCTGAGAACCATAAGACATTAATAAAGGAAATTCAAGAGGATTCAAAGAAATGGAAAAATAGTCCTTGTTCTTGGATTGGAAGAATTAATATTGTTACAATGGCAATACTACCCAGAGCAATCAACAGACTTAATGAGATCCCTATCAACTTATCCATGACATTGCCAGAGTCCAGCTCCAGCAGCCAGGGAATCAGCCTGAAGGGGTGAGCGGTGTCAGCGGACACTGATGTAGCGTCTGACTTGAGGTACGGGACTACCTGTTATTTCAAGCGTCAGGTTTTCTTTTATACTTTGACAAAAGCATTAGGTCAGAGGTTTGACATTTTTAGTTTCCCCCACCCAGACATACTGTCTCCAGAAATCATTGTTGCCCTATAAACAGAGTTTCTGCTTCAGCGATTCTCTCAGAATCATTTTTCAGTTCAGTTCAGTCGCTCAGTCGTGTCCGACTCTTTGCGACCCCATGAATCGCAGTACGCCAGGCCTCCCTGTCCATCACCAACTCCCGGAGTTCACTCAGACTCAGGCCCATTGAGTCCATGATGCCATCCAGCCATCTCATCCTCGGTCGTCCCCTTCTCCTCCTGCCCTCAATCCCTCCCAGCATCAGGGTCTTTTCCAATGACTCAACTCTTCGCATAAGGTATCTATTATCTACTTCCTCTTATGTGTCCTATACTTAACTTGTGATTACACTGTAATTCCTGCTACATTCCTCAGTTTATTTTTTATCTTTCTAAATCCTGTTTGCCCCTAGCACCTTAAGATCACTATCTCCTAAAAAGGCTTCTAGCTATTCTTAATTATTCCTAAACCCTAAGCTCAGCAAGGTGATAGAAGCAAGGTCCGATGCTGTAAAGAGCAATATTGCATAGGAACCTGGAAGGTCAGGTCCATGAATCAAGGCA
>SJXQ01003839.1:202990-215519 GCA_006408695.1 Aepyceros melampus | reverse complement strand
GGTCAATACTAAAACCAGATTGATTATATGCTTTGCAGCCAAAGATGGAGAAGCTCCATACAGTCAGCTAAAACAAGACTGAGAGCTGATTGTGGCTCAAATCATGAACTCTTTATTGCCAAATTCAGACTTAAATTGAAGAAAGTAGGGAAAACCACTAGACCACTCAGGTATGACCTAAATCAAATCCCTTACAATTATACAATGGATGTGACAAATAGATTCAAGGGATTAGATATGATAGACAGAGTACTTAAAGAACTATGGATGGAGGTTTGTGACATTGTATGGGAAGTAGGAGTCAAGACCATCCCCAAGAAGAAGAAATGGAAAAAGGCAAAATGGTTGTCTGAGGAGGCCTTACAATAGCTGTGAACAGAGGAGAAGCTAAAAGCAAGGGAGAAAAGGAAAGATATACTCATTTGAATGCAGAGTTCCAAAGAATAGCAAGGAGAGATAAAAAAAAGTCTTCCCCAGTGGTCAGTGCAAAGAAATAGAGGAAAACAATAGAATGCAAAAGACTAGAGATATCTTCAAGAAAATTAGGGATACCAAGGGAACATTTCGTGCAAAGATGGGCACAATAAAGGACAGAAATGGTATGGACCTAACAGAAGCAGAAGATATTAAGAAGAGGTGGCAAGAATACACAGAAGAACTATACAAAAAAGATCTTCATGACTCAGATAATGATGATGGTGTGATCACTCCCCTAGAGCCAGTCATCCTAGAATGTGAAGTCAAGTGGGCCTTAGGAAGCATCACTATTAACAAAGCTAGTAGGAGTGATGGAGTTTCAGCTGAGTTATTTAAAGTCCTAAAAGATGATGCTCTGAAAGTGCT
The DNA here is from genome assembly GCA_006408695.1 of Aepyceros melampus. Lineage (NCBI taxonomy): Eukaryota > Metazoa > Chordata > Mammalia > Artiodactyla > Bovidae > Aepyceros > Aepyceros melampus. The sequence continues at coordinate 214,676 of SJXQ01003839.1, read as the reverse complement.
GCACTCAATATGCCAGCAAGTTTGGAAAACTCAGCAGTGGCCACAGGGCTGGAAAAGCTCAGTTTTCATTCTAATCCCAAAGAAAGGCAATGCCAAAGAATGCTCAAACTACCCGCACAATTGCACTCATCTCACACCCTAGCAAATTAATGCTCAAAATTCTCCAAGCCAGGCTTCAGCAATACGTGCACCATGAACTTCCAGATGTTCAAGCTCAATTTAGAAAAGGCAGAGGAACCAGAGATCAAATTGCCAACATCCACTGGATCATGGAAAAAGCAAGAGAGTTCCAGAAAAACATCTATTTCTGCTTTACTGACTATTCCAAAGCCTTTGACTGTGTGGATCACAACAAACTGTGGAAAATTCTGAGAGAGATGGGAATACCAGACCACTGGACCTGCCTCCTGAGAAACCTGTATGCAGGTCAAGAAGCAACAGTTAGAACCAGACATGAAACAAGAGAATGTTTCCAAATAGAGAAAGGAGTACATCAAGGCTGTATATTGTCACCCTGCTTATTTAACTTATATGCAGAGTACATCTATGAAATGCGAGGCTGGATGAAGAACAAACTGGATTGAAGACTGCCAGGAGAAATATCAATAACCTCAGATCTCAGATGACACCACCCTTATGGCAGAAAGTGAAGAAGAACTAAAGAACCTCTTGATAAAAGTGAAAGTGGAGAGTGAAAAAGTTGGCTTAAAACTTAACATTCAGAAAACTAAAATCATGGTATCCGGTCCCATCAGTTTATGGCAAATAAGTGGGGAACAATGGAACAGGGAGAGACTTTATTTTTTGGGGCTCCAATATCACTACAGACGGCAACTGCATTCATGAAATTAAAAGACACTTACTCCTTGGAAGAAAAGTTATGACCAAACTAGACAGCATGTTAAAAAGCAGAGATATTACTTTGCCAACAAAGATCCATCTAGTCAAAGCGATGGTTTTTCCAGTAGTCATGTTTGGATATGAGAGTTGGACTACAATGAAGGCTGAGAGCCAATGAACTGATGCTTTTGAACTGTGGTGTTGGAGAAGACTCTTAAGAGTCCCTTGGACTGCAAGGAAATCCAACCAGTCCATCCTAAAGGAAATCAGTCTTGAATATTCATTGAAAGGACTGATGTTGAAGCTGAAACTCTAATACTTTGGCCACCTGATTCTAAGAACTGTTTCATTGGAAAAGACCCTGATACTAGGAAAGATCAAAGGCAGGAGGAGAAGGGGATGACAGAGGATGTGATGGTTGTATGGTATCACTGACTTGATGGACATAAGTTTGAGCAATCTCCAGGAGTTGGTGATGGACAGGCAAGCCTGGCATGCTGCAGTCCATGGTGTTGCAAAGAGTCGGACATGACTGAGCGATTGAACTGAACTGATGAATCCTTAGGTCTTTGCAGCGATGAAGAAAATGAAATCATTAAAAGAACATTTAAACAGAAGAGTTGGAAGTTCAAGTGCTTGAAGATTAAAAAAAATATGAAGTACACAAATAAACTTACTTACAAAACAGAAAGAAACTTACAGACTTAGAACAAGCTTATGGTTACCAGGTGTAGGATATGGGGAAGGGATAGTTTGGAAATTTGAAAGTTTGGAATGGGCATGTGCACACTGCTGTATTTCAAACAGATAATCAATGAAGACCTACTTCAATCAATGAAGTTCCAGCACAAGGAACTCTGCTCAGTGTTATGAGACAGCTTGAATGAGAGGAGAGCTTGGGGGAGAATTGATACCTGTATATAGGTGCAGGTGGCTGTGACCTGTGCACTAAGTACAGGCGGCTGTGACCGGCGCACTAAGCACAGGTGAGAGGAGCTACCCCACGTCCGAGGTCAGGGGCAGCATCTGGGAGGAGCAACCCCGCGTCCGAGGAGCAGTGGCTGTGCGGGTGCAGGAGGGCCTAGAGGAGCTATCTCACATTGAAGGTCAGGATGGGTGGTGGTGAGGAGATACCCCTCATCCAAGGTAAGGAGCAGCAGCTGCGCTTTGCTGGACCAGCTGTGGAGAGATACCCCACACCCAAGGTAAGAGAAACCCAAGTAAGATGGTAGGTTTTGCAAGAGGGCGTCAGAGGGCAGACACACTGAAACCATACTCACAGAAAACTAGTCAATCTAATCACACTAGGACCACAGCCTTGTCTAACTCATTGAAACTAAGCCATGCCCGCGGGGCAACCCAAGATGGGAGGGCCATGATGGAGAGGTCTGACAGAATGTGGTCCACTGGAGAAGGGAATGGCAAACCACTCCAGTATTCTTGCCTTGAGAACCCCATGAATAGTATGAAAAGGCAAAATGATAGGAAACTGAAAGAGGAACTCTCCAGGTCAGTAGGTGCCCAATATGCTACTGGAGATCAGTGGAGAAATAATTCCAGAAAGAATGAAGGGAAGGAGCCAAAGCAAAAACAATACCCAGCTATGGATGTGACTGGTGATAGAAGCAAGATCTGATGCTGTAAAGAGCAATATTGCATAGGAACCTGGAATATCAGCTCCATGAATCAAGGCAAATTGGAAGTGGTCAAACAAGAGATGGCAAGAGTGAATGTCAACATTCTAGGAATAGTGAACTAAAATGGACTGGAATGGGTGAATTTAACTCAGATGACCATTATATCTACTACTGTTGGCAGGAATCCCTCAGAAGAAATGGAGTAGCCATCATGGTCAACAAAAGAGTCTGAAATGCAGTACTTGGATGCAATCTCAAAAATGACAGAATGATCTCTGTTCATCTCCAAGGCAAACCATTCAATATCACAGTTATCCAAGTCTATGCCCCAACCAGTAACGCTGAAGAAGCTGAAGTTGAACAGTTTTAGAAAGACTTACAAGACCTTTCAGAACTAACACCCAAAAAGGATGTCCTTTTCACTCTAGGGGACTGGAATGCAAAAGTAGGAAGTCAAGAGATACCTGGAGTAACAGGCAAATTTGGCCTTGGAATGTGGAATGAAGCGGGGCAAAGACTAATAGAGTTTTGCCAAGAAAATGCACTGGTCATAGCAAACACCCTCTTCCAACAACATAAGAGAAGACTCTACACATGGACATCACCAGATGGTCAACACCGAAATCAGATTGATTATATTCTTTGCAGCAAAAGATGGAGAAGCGCTATACAGTCAGCAAAAACAAGACCAGGAGCTGACTGTGGCTCAGATCATGAATTCCTTATTACCAAATTCAGACTTAAATTGAAGACAGTAAGGAAAACCGCTAGACCATTCAGGTATGACCTAAATCAAATCCCTTATGATTATACAGCGGAAGTGAGAAATAGATTTAAGCGCCTAGATCTGATAGACAGAGTGCCTGATGAACTATGGATGGAGGTTCGTGACATTTTACAGGAGACAGGGAGCAAGACCATCCCGATGGAAAAGAAATCCAAAAGAGCAAAACAGCTGTCTGTGGAGGCCTTACAAATAGCTTTGAAAAGAAGAGAACGAAAAGCAAAGAAAAGGAAAGATATACGCATCTGAATGCAGAGTTCCAAAGAATAACAAGAGATAAGAAAGCCTTCTTCAGCGATCAGTGCAAAGAAGTAGAGGAAAAGAACAGAATGGGAAAGACTAGAGATCTCTTCAAGAAAATTAGAGATACCAAGAGAACATTTCATGCAAAGATGGGCTCGATAAAGGACAGAAATGGCATGGACCTAACAGAAGCAGAAGATATTAAGAAGAGGTGGTAAGAAGAACTATACAAAAAAGATCTTCATGACCAAGATAATCATGATGGTGTGATCACTCACCTAGAGCCAGATATCCTGGAATGTGAAGTCAAATGGGCCTTAGGAAGCATCACTATGAACAAAGCTAGTGGAGGTGATGGAATTCCAGTGGAGCTGTTTCAAATCCTGAAAGATGATGCTGTGAAAGTGCTGCACTCAATATGCCAGCAAATTTGGAAAACTCAGCAGTGGCCACAGGACTGGAAAAGGTCAGTTTTCATTCCAATTCCAAAGAAAGGCAATGCCAAAGAATGCTCAAACTGCCGCACAATTGCACTCATATCACACGCTAGTAAAGTCATGCTCAAAATTCTCCAAGCCAGGCTTCAGCAATACATGAACCAAGAACTTCCAGATGTTCAAGTTGGTTTTAGAAAAGGCAGAGGAACCAGAGATCAAATTGCCAACATCTGCTGGATCATGGAAAAAGCAAGAGAGTTCCAGAAAAATATCTATTTCTGCTTTATTGACAATGCCAAAGCCTTTGACTGTGTGGATCACAATAAACTGTGGAAAATTCTGAGAGAGATGAGAATACCAGACCACCTGACCTGCCTCTTGAGAAATCTGTATGCAGGTCAGGAAGCACCAGTTAGAACTGGACATGGAACAACAGACTGGTTCCAAATAGGAAAAGGAGTATGTCAAGGCTGTATATTGTCACCCTGCTTATTTAACTTATATGCAGAGTACATCATGAGAAATGTTGGACTGGAAGAAGTACAAGCTGGAATCAAGATTGCTGGGAGAAATATCAATAACCTCAGATATGCAGATGACACCACCCTTATGGAAGAAAGTGAAGAGGAACTCAAAAGCCTCTTGATGAAAGTGAAAGAGGAGAGTGAAAAAGTTGGCTTAAAGCTCAACATTCAGAAAACGAAGATCATGGCATCTGGTCCCATCACTCCATGGGAAATAGATGGGGAAACAGTGGAAACAAGTGTCAGACTTTAATTTTTTGGACTCCAAAATCACTGCAGATGGTGACTGCAGCCAAGAAATTAAAAGACGCTTACTCCTGGGAAGAAAAGTTATGACCAACCTAGATAGCATGTTGAAAAGCAGAGACATTACTTTGCTGACTAAGGTCCATCTAGTTAAGGCCATGGTTTTTCCAGTGGTCATGTATGGATGTGAAAGTTGGACTGTAAAGAAAGCTGAGCACCAAAGAATTGATGCTTTTGAACTGTGTTGTTGGAGAAGACTCTTGAAAGTCCTTTGGACTTCAAGGAAATCCAACCAGTCCATTCTGAAGGAGATCAGTCCTGGGTGTTCTTTGGAAGGAATGATGCTAAAGCTGAAACTTCAGTACTTTGGCCACCTCATGTGAAGAGTTGACTCATTGGAAAAGACTCTGATGCTGGGGGAGATTGGGGGCAGGAGGAGAAGGGGACAACAAAGGATGAGATGGCTGGATGGCATCACTGACTGGATGGGCGTGAGTCTGAGTGAACTCTGGGAGTTGGTGATGGACAGGGAGGCCTGGCGTGCTGCGATTCATGGGGTTGCAGAGTTAGACACGACTGAGTGACGAATTGAACTGAACTGAACTATGTATGGCTAAGTCCCTTCACTGTTCACCTGAAAGTATCACAGCATTGTTGATCAGCTAGTTGATTTTTTAAAAAAAGAGTATGAAATACAGAAGATACCAAACAACTGAAAACTAAATGGGTTTCTTCCTCGATGTTGATCACTATATATTCCAGACTAATTGATTTTCCTTTTTGTTTCTAGGCAAACAGCATTCATCTTTAAGAACAGAGAAACATGAAACACCATTTTTTCACCCATCTTCAGCCCCTGAGCCCAGTTACCCAATTTAGTAAAATTTTAGGTCAACTATATGTGAAAGAGAATACATTCTTTTCTGATCCTGGTATCAGTTCAGTCACTCAGTCATGTCCAAGTCTTTGCCACCCCATGGCTGCAGCATGCCAGGTTTCCCTCTTCATCACCAGCTCCCGGAGCTTGCTCAAACTCATGTCCTTTGAGTCAGTGATGGCATCCAACCATCTCATCCTCTGTTATCCCTTTCTCCTTCTGATCCTGGAATAAATGTAGCAGAAACAATACAGACAACACACTCTTAAAAATAAAGAGATATAGGGATGTGTATTTAAAAAATCGGATAACTTTAAAGGTGATTAAAACAAAGTGAAATGTTGCATTTATGGGTAATTTATCACTTTTGTGCTATAAACAGAGTATTTGCTAAAGCTGCAATTTTCAAATTTCTAATTTTGCTTTTCTCACTTATGGTAGGTAAGCATAATTTCTTTTATTAGTGGCAGTATAATTTTGTATGAATATTTATTTTACTAATGGGACATGAGCTGGCAAGCTTGTTGTTAAGGGCATTATTATTGTTGAAGCTCTTGCTGCTGCAGTTTTTATTATTATTATTATTATTATTAAAGACAAATCATGAGTTTTCCTGGGAGAAAACCAGGGAGAAAATGTGGCTGCGTTCTGCTTGAATTCTTTCCCAAAGAGCATGAACGATGATTAAGTAAGCTCATCTAAGGTACATCATCTGAGTAACTGTACAATCCTCGCCTGCTGATGGGAGCCTTGTTTAGGCAGCATTCATATGGGCTGAGGAGATATGAAATGTAATAAAGATTCATTTCATCTGCCAAAGATTCTGCATAGAAACACAGCCCTTATCCTGCTTGGTGAGTTTCAGCTAATGAGATGTTATTTGTCAACTGATTGATAAAACATCAGGAAAAAAAGTACTTTAGATATTAGCTTATTTATCTGTAGTTATGTAAGTATCAGTTTATCCAGATGTTGCTATTCTAAATAGTAACATTATAATGGTTTATGTTTTTGGCTCATAATGCTTTTTTACCTACATGATCTCATTAGACTGTGAGATTCTTGAGAAAGAGATCAGATCTTGTACATCTTTGGTTCCCTGATTCCTAATACAGAGTTAATTTTCTTCAAAAAGAAAAAAAAAAAAACAAAGAAAGAAAGAAACAAAACACTATCCTGGATTGAAGGGCAGAAGCAGGAGACGACAGAGGATGAGATGGTTGGATGGCATCACCAGCTCAAAAGACATGAATTTGAGCCAGCTCCGGGAGACAGTGAAGGACAGGGAAACCTGGAGTGCTGCAGTCCATTGCGTCGCAAACAGTTGGACACAAACTGAAAACGACAACAGTTTTGCCTGTTTTGAACTGTAAATAGCTGAAATTATACTATATGCAGTCATTTGTGTCTAATGTTGTCACTCCATGTTATATTTGTGAGATTCATCCATTTCATTCATCTCTATGACTGTGTATGAATATACAAACATTTTGTCCCTGTTGCTCAGTTGCTAAATTGTGTCCAAGTCTTTGGGATCCCATGGACCTGCAGCATGCCAGGCTTCCCTGTCCTTCACTATCCCCCAGAGTTTGCTCAAAATTCATGTTCACTGAGTCAATGATGCCATCCAACCACCTCGTCTTCTGTCATCCCCTTCTCCTCTGCCTTCAATCCTTCCCAGCATAAGGGTCTTTTTCAAACATTTACATATACATCATGCTGCTGATAGGCATTTTGGTTGTTAGCTGTTGTGAATTGCAATGCCATGAACTTTTATATATAGGTCTCTTAAGGGTACACAAGGAAATTTTTGTTGGGTGCATAAGCAGGTGGCCAGAATTGCTGGATTGTAGGTTGTGTTTGGTAAATATTGAAAATGGTGCCAAGCATTTCCAAAGGTAGTGCACCAACTTATAATTCCACGAGCTGAGAATGAGAGCATGTACCATATCCTTCCTAGCTAACCCTTGGCATTGTCAGACTTTTAATATAGAGTTTTCTGATGAGTATGTAGAAGTGTCTCACTGAGGTTTTCATGGGAATGTCCATGATGACTAACAAGGTTGAGTATCTTTTCATGTATTTATTGGCATTTGAATATCCTCTTTTATAAAGTGCCTGTTCAAGTGTCTAGCTCACTTTGTTTATTAGGTTTCTGGTCTTTTTCTAATTAATTTGTCATTTCTGATAGTTATATTTTGGATATTAGCCTTGCTAATTGTATAAACTGCAAATGACTTCCCCATGCACCCATTCTGTACCCTATTTTCATTCTCAGAAAGGTAAAGGCTGTGTGTGTACATGAGCCCTCAGTTGCTCAGTCATGTCCAACTCTTTGTGGCCCCATGGACTGTAGCCCACCAGCCTCCTCTGTCCATGGGATTTTCCAGGCGGGAATACTGGAGTGGGTTGCCATTTCCTTTTTGTTTAATATTTAAATAGGTACATAATCTTTCTTTTGGCTAGTGTTTTCCTCTGCATATATTTTTCATCTTTAAATTTTTTACCTGATCTGTAAACTTAATTTTAAATGTGTTTTCTGAAAGCAAAATACTTATGCTTTAAAAATATTAATCCAAAGATCTCTGTCTTTTATTTGGATTACTGAGGCCATTTTGCATAAATGGTAACAGGTCTACAATTCATCATCTACAATTTATCAACAAATGAAAAATTTAAAATTTATAGCAAAAGCTGAGTAAGCCAATACATTAGAAAACTTCCTCTTGAAAATGAGAAGTCTTGGAGGAAATGTTGATTATGGTTGAATGAAGGGACAAAACAGCATTAAAAAAGGGGAAAAAGGCAAAACAAGAAAAAAGTGATAGGAGGAGGTAGCTTTCTACCAAACTTGATGGAATAAGGACTCTGCCTCGTGGGTATGTAGAAAAAAACAGATTAGGTAGAAGGTGTGGAAATACATGAAGGAGAAAAATAACTCTTAGACTAAGAATTCATATCTATTTAAAAGACAATGTAGAAACACAAAATTCTTGCCATGCTTGCTTGTAACTATCTTTTAAAGAGATCAAAGTTCTAGCAACTCATCTGGCCTCAGCTTTTTTTTTTTAATTAAACTTTTCAGTGTAACATATAAGTAGAATGGGTTTTTCAGGCGGTGCTACTGGTAAAGAACCCACCTGTCAATGCAGAAGACGAACCCCATAGGGTTCAATCCCTGGGTCAGGAAGATCCCCTAGAGCAAGAAATAGCAACTCACTCCAGTATTCTTGCTTGGAGAATCCCATGCACAGAGGAGCCGCCTGGTGGGCTACAGTTCATGTTGTCACAGTCAACATGACTGAGCATGCACACAGTCACAGGAGACGCCAGGGAAGCATTCATGGTCATACGACCAGTACAGTCATTGAGGACCACATGCTCTGAAGGGAGCCTATGTTTGAGATTTATGGCTCAACAATCTCCGTCTCAGAATTCTTAATCATTTTATCTTTGGGTTTGTGTTTTTTAAGTGCAAAATGATGGATAACAGTGTTCTCTGGGCGCTTGGCACCTCTTTGCCTCCTTGGGATGGGTACTCCCTGTCACTGCCCACTGAATACTGCTGCTCTTCCCACCAGACTGGGGACTGGACACTCAGAGGATGGAGTCATACCCTCTGTTCCACACACCTTGTGAGTAACTCCTGCCCAATCAGAATGACCTTAAACAGCAAACAGAAAACATCATTACAAGTGAAGACACTCACCCTACAAGCCTCTTTTCCCTTCTTTCCTGCTTTTAGAATGAGGGGCCTCACATTTTCATTTTGCTCCAGGCTTATAAATTATGTAGTCAGACACAAGTTGTTTTCATGTGTTGTTTGTTGAGCTCACGCTGTCATTTTCTTTATCATCTGTATCTGAAGCATCATTCAAATACATTCTTCTGCTTTGTATTCAAAACACACAATGCTTTCATAGCTCCTACATACAATTTATATGATACTGTGGGTGTTGACAGTTTTAGTGAGCATTGCTGTATGTATCGATTCATTTCTGCCTCCCGAGTCAGAGCGAAAGTGCTTTGGGGGAAATTTCATCATTCCTTCTCTACAGAGAAATCTGTGGGTGACTCAGGGTTTCTCATGAATAAGTGGCTGAACTGGGGCTTGAATAGCTGTTCTAATTACAAGAACAGTTTTCTTCCTATTAAACTGCATCTCACTTTTTTAAAAAAGATCTTTTTTTAAAACATATTATTTTGGCTGCATTGGGTCTTAATTGTGGCATGTGGGACCTTCAGTCTTCTCCTTTACAGCATGAAGAATCTTTGGTAGAGGCATATGAACTCTTAGGTGAGGCATGTGGGATGTAGTTTCCTGACCAGGGATCAAACCTGGGCCCCCTGCATTGGGAGTGTGGAGTTTTTAGCCATTGGATCACCAGTGAAGTCCCTAGAATACATCTTTTCCTATTAAAAAAAAAAAACTTTTTGTTTTGTAATGGGGTAGAACCGATGAACAATGTTGTGATAATTTCAGTTGAACAGCAAACAGATTCGGTCATACATATACATGTATCCATTCTCCCTCGAACTTCCCTCCCATCCAGGCTGCCACATAACATTAAGCAGAATTCCATGTGTTATTCCATGTGCTATACAATAGGTCATTGTTGGTTATCCATTTTAAGTACAGCTGTGTGAACATGACCATCCAAACTCCCTAACTATCTTGTTCCCCCAAGAAATAATAAGTTCATTCCCTAAGTTTGGGAGTCTCTTTTGTTTTGTAAGCGAGTTTGTATGTATCATTTCTTTTTAGACTGTATATAAGGGATGTTATATATTTCTCCTCTGTCTGGCTTCATTCAGCATGAAAAGGTCCATCTGTGAACCTCATTTACAAGAAGGCATCTTTTTGGATAGCATAGAGGAAGTTTTTGTGTCCAGTATGGGCTGCAGAATTTCCACGTTGCTTCTTCAGGAGGGCTACTAATTATGTGCAAAACTTGCTAACACGCTTTATTCACATAGCACTTTGGTGCCAGTTTTACAATGTTTTCAACCACAAGGAAAGAAACAAGTAGCTGTAAGTGGGTAATTAGAACTGTACTGGGAGTTTTAGAAGTGGGTGGAATGTCCTTAAGATCTGAACATCTGGTTGTTCTACTTAGTGAGCAATAAGTGATTAAGGCATTGCTGACACCCGTTAGCAAAATATGTTCCACAGCTCCAGTTTATGCGATTTTTGTTTTTAAGAGGACCAGTGACAAAAACATAAAAATAATCTAAAATGTGACTAATTCACATAATTTTGCTTCCCCTTGTCAATCCATCCTTTTTAAGATTTGCTTTTATTTATTTATTAATTTTAATATTTATTTATTTGGCTGCCCTGGGTCTCAGTTGTGGCATGTGAGATCTAGTTTCCTGGGCCTCCTGCATTGGGAGCACAGTCTTAGCCACAGTCTTACCACTAGGTAAGTCCCAATCCATCCTTTTTAATATTCATGCAGTATATTGAAACGTCTGCTTAGTAATAGAGTTGGTGATCATGGCTAGACCTGCAGTCTCCTCTAGGGACATCCCAAGAGTCTTCCTCATACCTTGCTTTTCTTTCCATGGCACTTTGTCTTTAGTAGTTAGACATAATTAGGAACTCAATTCACTTATTACCTGTTTTTTTTTTTTAATTAATTTTTATTTTTTAGTTTGTTTTGCTTTAAAATACTCTATTCATTTTGCTATACATTGACATGAATCAGCCACGAGTGTACATGAACTCCCAATCCCGATCCCCACCTCCCCCCTCCCGCCCCACACCTTCTCTCTGGATTATCCCCGTGCATCAGTCCCAAGCATCCTGCATCCTGCATCAAACCTGGACTGGCGATTCGTTTCACTTATGATATCATACATGTTACACTGCCACTCTGCCAACCCATCCCACCTTCTCCCTCTCCTACAGAGTCCAAAAGGCCGTTCTATACATCTGTGTCTCTTTTGCTGTCTTGCGTACAGGTTTATCATTACCATCATTCTAAATTCCATATATATGTGTAAGTATACTGTATTGGTGTTTTTCTTTCTGGCTTACTTCACTCTGTATAATCGGCTCCAGCGTCATCCACCTCATTAGAACTGATTCAAATGTA